>BSBK01006993.1:47500-242500 GCA_027943335.1 Chamaecyparis obtusa
TTGTGTGGTCTATTTATGTTTAGTTGATGTCTGAGGACATGACATATGTGTGGATGCCACACTCTCAATCATTTCATTTGACCTTGATAGCTACATGGTATATATTTATTGACTTAGTCATTTATAATTCTTATTGTATACATGCTTGCCATTTAAATTGTCACTAATAAAATTTATATATTAATTAATATTTTCATCTTATTTTACTCTTCCAGAACACACCTAGGGCAAGGGAGGTCCAGTGTGAGGGAAGTGGAGCAACACCTATTGACAAGGGAAAGGTAATGGAACATAAATTTAATTGAATTAATAGTTTAAAGAGCTTAGAATGATTATGCATGTTGGCATAGTTTGATAGTTTCACATAGTTTTTGTTTTTATGTACAATAAATTATGGTAATTACATCTTTGTTGATTGCATCGACACTAGCAGAAAGAAGAGATGTCCACACATGTAAGTTTTTATTTTAGTTTGCGTTTAGTAAATTTGTTCTTATCATCAACAATTATAAGATAACTTGTATCAATTTTATTCTTGTGAACATATATAGTTTGACTTTGGAAATGCTAGTGGCATACCTTCACTAGAATAGATAGATGTCAAGACTCCCAATTGTATTAGGTAACATATAGACTTGAGGTAATCAAGAATTCAATTTTAAAGGCTGATTATAGTTCAATGCATAAATTAATTTTGATGTTAATTTTCTGATTGTAAATCATATAATTTAACTAATCTCAATTATGGTTTAATTTTTTTTTTGTGCACAGTCTTTAAGAGCCAAAGAATGCTTCGAAGAGTCATCAGTAGTTTAGGATGTCATAGGGACATATAGTTGTCACTTGTAGACATTTTGGGTCTCATACATGGCTATTTCACATGTATATTTCGTAGAGATTTTGGGATGACATATGCCACATTTTGTAAAACTTTTTTCGAGTTGGCGTTTATGCCAATATGAACATACATACTTATTGGACAATATAATATATAGAAGTTGATTTTTTATATAATTTTTTCATCATGTGGACTATATGTTTTAATCATGTTTATGGAATCATTATGTATTTTTACTTATGTGAATGTCATTGTTATTATGTTTCAATAATATTTTATGTGTTTCTATCCCATTTTTTCTCTATTTAACATATTCTATTAATATTGGTTAGATTTGAATTATTATTTAGCATATGCCTATTACTACAAATATGTATTATGAACTCTATTTGATGTGTTTGAATTCTTTTGGATCTATGGTTTCATGGGTATGATATATTTTACTTAAGGAATACACTAAGAAAGATAAGCATTAGTACTATGTTATCCAACACCTTTGGGTTCTAATATTTGTTAGAATGATTCCAGAATAACTGGGGGGGGTGAATATGTTATCCTTAGGTCTAGATGTACCAATTGAACTTTCTAGTACTTCAAAAAACTTGAATCTGATCAGCAATTCAAATCAATTTCTATAGCATATACCAGAAACATATAACATGTAGTCCACTGTCCAAAAGTAATTAACTTGTAGAATATAAATATTTCAACAACATTCACATCAAAATCATTCACACAAGTATAACACCAGGATTTATAGTGGAAACCCAATTTGGGAAAAACCACTTTGTAACATGCTACTATTTTTCACTCTTCTGAAGTGAGCTCTATGAGAAGCCAACCTGGTTAAAGGTTTACATACACATTTTTAGGTGTGACCCTATTAAAGGATTTAAAACACCCTGTTAAAAGTGGCTTGGTTAGAGGACTTAAGAACATCCCATTAAAATATCATCTTGATTAAAGGATTTATACAATGACTGTTAGGTTAACATTGATTAAAGGATTTAGACTGATACAATGGTTAGAAAGTAAGAGTAGGTGAAATGATCTAAAAAATATACAACTCACTTTGCTAATATAGATCCACTTCGCACATATGTTGATTTACTAACTAACCTTCATTTTCATCTCCATCTCTGATCTTCTCGGAATTCACTTCAAGCACTCACCACAACTCTGTTTAGCTCTTCACAACTTCACCTTCAACCTTCTACTTAGACTTATCAGTCAATAACATCAACCTCTTCTTTTTCTCTCTATAACCTCACAATAAGGTTTTCCTTTATACTTCTTTGATCAGGTAAATCAATCTTTTTTTGCTTAATCTCCTCCGTAGATCTTAGGTTTAGGTCAGATTCATCAAATCCTTCCATCATTATGTTCTCCATCTTTTCCTTCTAGATGCATCTCCAAACTTCTCTTTTAGTCCATAAGAAAATGATTTACCATGCATTAAATGCACCATAGAATTCATTAATAATGTCAACACATTTTACATATCCCAAGAATTCAACTATGTTGGTTGGGATCCTCAATTATTTCTTCAAATGTAAATTATTGACACCCACTCAATATTATGTTCATCTCCTCGGTCATCACTGTGTATCTCGGTCATCACTAAAAATTATCTTCCTTAGCAAACACTATCTTTGCTCTGTAATTTCCTATCGCTCGGCAATTACTGATGTTTGGTCAACACTAGATTTACTTGACATATACTAGTGATCGGTCGACACTAACATCACTTGGCTTAAACTAGTTTCCTTCACCTTTTCTCAATTAAGCCTACATTCCCAGTCTTTCTTCTTACTAGATAAACAAAACATTACCTTGTCAATGTGCCAACTAATCAAGTACCCATTGAAGTATCACATAACTCAACCTTTCCTTAGGTCCTCTTGTTATCTCCTCTTTTCAAATCCTCTTCATCAATCAAAAGATATGGTACTCTCCTAGATAGCATCTGTCTTACCAGTTAAGGTTTGACATCAATGACAATATAATAATTGTTCCAATTGTAGTTTCCAACAATATTATGGTATCTTCACTTTGGCTAATGGATTGGGAAGAAATATAAATGCTCATGGTGGGTTTAACCCTTCCTCAATCAATAGTAGTAACATGAGAACTTGACAAATTATGCATGTACTATTGAGTACTAAATATGTACTTGTTAGACCCTAATATTTTTAAGATGTACTTATTAGTGTACTTCATGTTACACCCTATATACACACCCCATCTTGTGAGGATTTAAATCAACAGATCCTTCAACCTCACCATTTTCACAAAGATTCATATATTCCTTTGCACTTGTACATGCACTTGAAAATATTGCTTCAACCTCATTTTATTAATCATTTGGGTGAATGATCAGTGCTAACACATCTAGTTGGGAATTTTTACCCTAGGAATCATCTTATTTTACTTTTGAACTTGCCTGAGTGGTGAATGTCGATACCCTAGTGATGTTGTCCCTTAAGTGTCATAAGTGCATCAAATTATGAAACTTTGAGAGGCTATTTCTTGCAAAAAATGACACTTGAAAATGATCTATCTAAACCTATATGGTCAAGTGAGGTCCCTCTACAATAAATTATCTCATATTTTCAAGACTCAAAGTAGTTTTTGTTGGGAAGAAATTCTTCTCTTTACACAAAAATTGTTAGATTCATTCAACGAAAAGTTGCAAGGGAGCGCAATTCTCATTCTTTTCATTATGGCTACAAATTGTCAACATGAATGTATCTATTTGGCTCGGTTTACCCTATGAATGGTCTCACTTTTATTCCCAACTCACCCAAACAATCAGTGACATACCCTAGCAATAGTGTCTCTTAAGTGGCCTAAGTGCATAAAATTGTCATACTTTGATAGGTTATTTCTTTCAATCCATGACACTTGACAATGATATATCTTAAAAAATAGGGTCACATGAGGAAACTCTATAATAACTTGTCTCATATTTTCAAGACTCAAAGAGCTTTCTGTAGGGCAACAATTTTTCTGTTGATGCAAACATAGCCAAACACATATAATGAGAAGTTGCAAGGGAGCACAATTCTCACATTTTTTATCATGGGCATGAAACATTAGTGTGAATACCTATGGTTGGGTAGGTTTACCCTAGGCATGGTCTCATTTTTCCTCCCAAATTTCCCAAATTATTAGCGGCATACCCTAGCGACAATGTACCTTAAGTGCTCTAAGTGTGCATAAAACTATCAAACTTTGATAGGTTGTTTCTCATAATTTGTAGAAATTTTGAAAAATTTGTCTCAACTTATAGGGTCATGTGAAGCCCCTCTACAATAACATGTCTCATATTTACAATAATCAAAGTGGTTTCTATAGGGAAACAACTTTTCTCTTGGCACAAAAATTGTCAAATACATTCAATGAAAAGTTGCAAGGGAGTGTAATTCCTATTCTATTTTCCATGCGTGCAAACCATCAACATAAAAATTCCACTTGGGTAGGTTTACCCTAGGCATGGTCTTATTTTTCCTCCTAACTTACCAAAATGCTTAGAACCATACATTTACGATGATGTCCCTTAAGTACCCTAAGTGCATAAATTTATCAATGATAGAGTATTTCTCATAAAATGTGTCACTTACAAATAATTCATCTAAACCTATAGGGTCATGTGAAGCCCCTCTACATTAACCTATCTCATATTTTCAAGACTTGAAGCAATTTTTGAAGGGAAATAATTATTTTGTTGACGCAGATGCATTTAATGAAAAGTACAAGGTAGTGCAGTTTTTGTTATGTTCATCATGTGTGCAAACTATTAGTGCTAGCATGTCTAGTTGGGTAGGTTTACCATGTGCATGGTCTTGTTTTTCCTTCCAACTTGTTCAGACCCTCAACGTCATACCATAGTGGTGATATCCCTTAAGTTTTGTAAGTGCATTAAATTATCAATCATAATAAACCTAGGACAACCTAGACAAAATCATCAAAGTGATTCACTAAAGAAACATCCTTGGTTTATATTTGTCTAACATGTCTATATTATGTAGGACATCTTACTTTATTTTAGTCTAAAATTTTTGTTGAGATGTTGTTGTTGGCATTGTTGTCATTGATGTCAAAACCCTTTTACCAGATGGTTGTGCTCCAATTAATGTATAGATTTGATCTATCCTATGCAACTTGTTATGATAATGAATCATGTGGATAATTATCCTTGTTCTGGAATGGTAATATATATTTTTGGTACATCTATGGTATTCAGTGAATGTAGAAATGTAAAGTTTTAGATGGATATCATTGGATTTTGTATTCAAAGTTCTTTCCAGGTATCTCCTCTATTCGAACCTTCATGTAGTTTATCGGAAAGATCTTGATATGATAGTTGTAATCAATTTTGTCCATATGTCCTATCTTGTTCTCTCTTTCAGTTGGTACAAAATTTTTATAGATCAAGACAAGGTCTTGGTTGTGGTTCTCTCATCGGCCCTAGAATATACTTATTTTTCAATTTCTATGATATGTAACGTTCTCACCTTATGTATGACCTATCTTTGGGCTATGTGGTAGAATTGTATGAATTTTTCATATGTACAGCCTATATTTTAGGTTTTGTGCTAGTGTGCTGAACTATATTGATTTATATTTTTGTATTTAAGATGACATTTTTTTTGCTAGGCTGACACATGTATTTGTTTCATCGGATGTGTGTGTGTGTGTGTGTGTACATACATACATACATACATACATACATATACATATACATATACATATACATATACATATACATACACACACACACACACACACACACACACACACACACACACACACACACACACACACACACACACACACACATATATATATATATATATAGGTGGATGTAAGAAGTAAAGCCCCACTTTTGAGCAAAAAGTGCTAGTGTTTTCGCTATTTTTTAAATTTCCTATTAATTGATGTCTAAATTTGAGGTACTTAGAGATTGAATCTTAGAAAACTTCATTAATAGAAAATGTAGTGGTCAAAGTCTACTTTTCAAATATGTAATTTATTTAAATACCCACATGGTATAAATTACTTTTTAGTAGGAATGTTTAAAAACCACTTTTTCAAAATTCTTGTTTCAGGACCATACCATACATGTGTACAACCACCATATTTTGACCTAAATAAATGAAGTTTTGCAAATCCTTCTAGGGAAATATACATAAGTCACCAAAGATTGATGAGAATATGTTTCCTTATTTTCTTATTAAATAATTTTTTAATTAATTTTTAATTGACTATAAAGTACATTTTCAAAACCTCTGGCGTACAACCACCATGTAATTTGATGAAAATTTTATATTTTTAAAAAATAATCTTTTTAATATTCAATAAAATTGTATGTAGATTTATGTCATAGTTTGTTTTCCAAAAAATCTAAAAACAAAACATTTATTAAAGTTTTAGTGAACCTCACTATTTTATATTTAGGTATCAATTTTTAATTAATAAATATACAAAAATAGTAAAAATAATCATATCACTATGAGGTTTACATTTTTGAAATCAGGACAGTGAGAATTCTAATGGGTTTTTATTTCATCCAAAAATACAATCAAGAAGGCCCTCAAAAAATTACAAGGGAGAAATATGGCATTAAAATGCCTTAACCAAATCTTTGGAGGTCAAGGCATAGGCTTGGTTCCACCAAGCCTATTTTGAATTGAAATCCAAGGCAGAGGTGTGTTTCCTACTCATGTCTTAAGAAATAGGTGTCTATTATTTAAAATTCAAAAAATGGGCCCTCGTTTCTTAAAACAATAAATCAGTGTGTAAAAATACATTTCTAGTCATAATTTTTTAAATTTTTTTAAAGAAATGAACACCCATTTTTTGAATTTTGGATCAGGCATCTGAATGTAAATCGAGTGTCTTCTTTTTGAAAATGAGTGCCCATTTCTAGCAGTATTTTCAAAGTCCAAAAGACTTCTTTCGAATAGGCACCTAGCTTCTTGCACTTACCCATAAATAGTAAATCTATTTGTATCTGAAGATATGAGAGTATGAGTGTATGTTGAAGGTGTTATGATGTCAGCATGGTTATGTGAATACTTAGTAGTGAAGTGTGTGAGATAATAAGAAGTGTGCATAGGGTAACAATAAAGGTAGAGGAAAGCTTGTAGTAGAAAGGAGTATTCATTTTTGCAAAAAGTTGGTGAAGGTTGGTAGAAGATCTTTAACTAGATCTGTTTCAATTAGTTTTTCTTGTGCTACTAACTGGCACTATTTCATTCATGTACATATCAAATGTTGTCAGTTCACATTTTGTCTATAAGACTTTTGTAATCAGTCATTTTGTATCAGGACAGTTAGCCCAGCTGACAATGAGCTACTTGTAGTGAGAAAAATAGCATTAACTAGTGCTTATATTCATGAGAATTAGTTTCTCTGTGATTTTTCTCATCTTTGGTTTCTACATTAATTTTGGTGTTATGGTGTTTAATATTTTTTTACTTTCAAGTTATTATTTGTTTTAATTATCTGAATGGTTTAAGTTTGGCACAGATTAATTAAGTTTTAGAAACATGTTTTGGAATTATTGATTCACCCCCCCTCTTAGTTATTTGGCCTATTCAACAATGTCTATATTATTTGTAGCTAAAACTATTACATTCCTAACATGTTCTCTTCTATGTTAAAAAGTAACTCTCATGAAATAGGGCAACCATTTATTCATGCAGGACAACTCAAATTTTAATTATTTTTGAAGGTACATAATTTTAATTATCATTACACATAAAAGTGACATTCATGAATGGAGTATAATAAAACATCTTTTTCACAAAAAAATCATCACAAAATTTTATTTATTCATTATAACCTAATGATACAAAATATATACATATAAAATTAGGCCTCTAAATAAGAACAAATCAACTCGTGTCCTTATGCTTTCCCATGTTCTCATGTACAAATACATTATATATCAGCAATACACCTACATCATGTACAAATACATTATTGCTATCAAACAATCCTAGATACATAGCTAATATATTTGGTTTTGATATTTGTGCTCCATAGTTAATATATCTCCAACCACTGCTAATTTGGAAGACACCTATGTTGTAATAGTATTCAAAACATTAGTAATATAAAAATAAAGAATACTAATTAAATGTAAGTGAATAATGAAAGTAAGATAAACTCCAATGCATGCTAGTTGAATCCCATATGTACATCATATTTATAATCCCTGCATTCTCAAGTCACAAGAAAACTAAGTTTATTTACAAAACAAATTAATGAACCAAATAATAATGAATATATTGAACCTTACAGTCATTTGGTATGAGCTACTCAAGTGTGCATGAGTGATCATCTCTTGATTTAAGATTATCTAATATTGCTTCATGATCAACATTACTAATTGTCTGAAATTCTTTTGTCTTTGGTTTGACATGATGTTTCAACAACTTTGTAACATTTTTTTCTACAAAAAATGTGTAGCTACATGACAATGGTTTTGTGTTTCTCATAGTCCTCAAATGCATGTATGCCATTATTTCTATGCATGTATGTTGCATCTAAGTTCTAAAAATAAAAACTAAACCTATAGGATATGTGAAGCCATCATCATATTTCATTAGTTGTAGTATATTTTTCTTTCCCTATAGTACACATCATGCCAACCAGTACTTTGATCTCTTATCATTTCCATGTGGTGAAACAACTACAAAAATATGTCTTGTCTATAGAAGATTTGATAGACGGTTGCACTCAACTAAACTTTCCATGTCATCATTTATCATGGATATTGTTAGAGATAAAGGAGTTAGATACTATGGAACCCATGCATACACCCACTCACTTGATTTGCATTATAACATTGAAAATAATTATAACAAAAATAAGTCCACTTTTGTGTCTAAATATTCCACATGCTTGCATGTAAGTTTTGAAATGAATGCATCTGTGAAGAATATCTAATTTTCTAAAATCCAATATGTCTCCTACTATGCTCTCTTGAATGGATGATCTTCCTCTAAATTTTAGAGGTAAAACTCCCTCTTATGATATTATTAGGTATTCTTTTAATTAACTAGAAATAAGGAAAGGTAAACTAGCATTCACACATAATGATGATACAACTGTGAAAGAAAATTATAGATAGGATAAAGGAAAGATAAAATGACACAATTTAATTCTATTACATAACACATAGAAAAGAAAAGGGTCTGGACAATTTGAACCCAAATGGATAAGTACTCTAGAACGCAAACTTTTCAAACTAAAAGAATTTGTAACAAAATTAGATAGGAAAGCACCATGAGAAAACTATCATAACTCAAAGCTTAATTCATAGTACAAAAACAATGTATAAACACACAGTTTTGATATATATATTTTTATTTCAAAGATTCTTAAAAAATATAATGATACAAATTTTGATAAATTTCACTACCAAAAATTACCACATCCTAGAATTTCCTTTTAGAGCTATCTCTCCCCTTTTTTCTAAATTTTTTAAAAAACCCATATATACAAAACAAGACTATTCATTTTGAAGTAATGGTACTTCAAAGCAACTAGTATCAAGAAAATATCTTTGAACATAAACAATTTTAACACTAAAAAATTCACGTTACTACTAGTAATTACAAAAGGATTTAATGCATGCTAGATCGGAAAAAATTAAACTACCTTGGGTGTAGGGTCTCTATCTGCGTCTTTTTGTATGTACATGAAAATTTTGTATGGTTTGGCATGCTCTTCCACTTCCTCTAGGATGAACGTTACCCTACGATATTCAACATAGTTGGTATTTTCCTTCCATGCAACTGAGCACAGTTGGGAGATGATATCAAATTGCTCGACTTCAAACCAATTCAAGTCAAGTTGCATGATAGGCATGGGCTCTTCATTCCACTCTTCATCACTTTTAGGATGTCCCATTTTTGAAAAAAAAATTTGGCTAATGGAAACTAAGCTCAAAAATGCCACCACCTTTCTTTTGTAGTCATATTTTAATCTCATTTAAGTTCAATGAAAAATAATAATAGCATTGTATCTATTAAAAACCATGTGCCACCTTAGTAAATTCACTTCATTATGCTTTCCATTTAAGAGATATACTTTACCAATATTTGAAAATATTATGATTTAAAAAATTTGTCACACAATGTAGTTGTAAAGTCAGCGGATCGTGGGAATTAATAAGTTAGTCGAAAAAACCCAAGTTTGTACTACTTTGACCTAGTGACCATTTGAATTGATGTGTAAAAAGCTACATCATCGTTGATCAGGGACTCATTCAATACCTCAAACTTGATATGAAGGTTAGGCAGTTCAAGTTTTTGCCTAACCACCTGATAGTAAGGAGTCAACATAGTCGGTGAAGTCAAGGAATTTTCAAACTTCAATTGAGTAAAATTTAAGTGTGAACGTTGAACAAGCTGGGCCAACCAGGTATTTGGCCATGGTAATGAGGTCGAAAATGAAGAATTGAGCCAAATGGGAGAATTTAAACTTTGAAAATGAAAAAGACCTATAATTTTCAAATTTGGGGTAACAATAGGCTCTTACTAGGGATGAGGACTAGAAGGACGAAGAGAATCCTAGAACTCAAAACAAAGATTAGTGTCTTATCCAATGAGCTACAAAGTCAAGAGAATAATAAAAGATAAGAAGTTTCTTCGCAAATGAGAGGAGGGGAACCTAGGAGCACATCAAGAACAAACAAGCCAAAACTAGGAAACCAAAATTGCCAAAACCTACAACACACCAAAAATTTATTTACAAAAGAGAAGGGCAAGAAGCCTCTACCTTTGGAATGCTTCGGATTTCTCATACAAAACTATTAACTGACTAAGGGAAATATAAATCTCTAGCGAATAAGAGGTTATGAGCACATAACATGGCTATAGGCAACTACCAAGCAACATTTAATTAATACCAACTAGGAGACTGAAAGAAAGCAAAGAGAATCTATGAACACTCATATGCCCAAATAACCATTTCTCATCCTAAATCTCTAGATCATAGTAGGATATTTTATCAGCCTCATACATGACTTCCATAAGATTATTAATTTCATCAGGAAGTAGGAGAGAAAGACTAGGAACCATGTATACCTCTTCTAAATATGAATTAATTTCTACACACACAATTATCAACTATGACTATTGAATATATCATTCCACCAACATGGGGTGATTGGAATGGAAAAGATTCTAAGACTAAAAAATTACCATTACTACCACTAATTACCAAAAGATTCCATGCATGCTAAATCATACAAATTAAACTGCCATGAGTGTAGGGTCTCTATCTGTCTCTAGCTATATTTCCATGAAAGAGTTACACATTTTGGCATGCTCTTTCTCTTTCTCTAGAATGAAGGTTACCCTACAATGTTCAACATAGTTAGTCTTTACCTTCCACATAATCGAGCATAGTTGGGAGATGATATCAACTTGTTCTACTTCAGGCCAATTTGAGTCAGGTTCCACAACAGGTATGGGTTCTTTATTCCACACTTCATCACTTGTAGGAATCCCCATTTTTGAGAAAAAATATTTGGCTAATTGAAACTAAGCTCACAAATGCCACCACCTTTCTTTTGTAGTCAAACTTTAAGCTCATTTAACTTTGGCAGTAGATAATAATAACTGTTTATCTATCAAAAATCATGTGCCACCTTAGTAAATTCACTTCATTATGCTTTCCATTTAAGAGTTATACTTTCCCAAAATTTGAAAAGATTATGCCTTGAGAAATGTGTCACATAGTGTAGTCAAAACATAAGCGGATGGTGAGAATTAATTAGTCAATAAAAAAAACCCAAGTTCGATTACTACTCCGACCTACAGACCATGTGGAGTTGATGTGGTGAAAGTTTCATCATCAATGGTAGGGGACTTGTTCAGTGCCTCAAACTTGATATGAAGGTTAGGCAGTTCAATTATTCACTCAACCACCTGATAGTAAGGAGTTAACACATTTCGTGAAGCTCAGGAATTTTCAAATTTTAGTTGAGTGAAAGTTAAGTGTGAGCACTCAACAAGTTGGGCCAATCAGGTGTTTGGACAAGGTAACAAGGCCAACAATGAAGAATTGAGACAAATGGGGGAATTTACACTTTGAAAAGGAAAGAGAAAAAATTCAAATTTGGGGTAACACATATTAAGAGAATGGAGAGAGAGAGAGAGAGAGAGAGAGAGAGAGAGAGAGAGAGAGAGAGAGAGAGAGAGAGAGAGAGAGAGGTGGGTTTTCTAAAGACTTTTTTAAAGATTTTTTAAGGTTTTCTAAAGTTTCCCTAAGATTTTATAAAAAAATTTTAAAGATTTTGTTAGTATTTTTAAAGTTTTCTAAGATTCTCTAAAAAATTTCTAGGGTTTTCTAAAGTTTTTTTTGTTTTTTTTCAAATGTTCTAAAATATGCTATTAAAAACTATAAAAATGTAACTTATACACTTTTGTAAATAAATTTTAAAACCTAATAACATGATTTTTTTAAAAAAAATATACAACATATATATGTTACAATCGAACTAGGGTTTACTGGTTTTCTAAAAAAATTCTAAGGTTTCTTAATGATTTTAAAAAATATACGATTTTATGTGTTTAATTATACAACAATCAAAAATTACAAAAAACAAACATATATACTTACATAAAAAAAATTTAAAACCTAACAACAGACTCAAAAAACCAAAAAACATGCAACATAGAAGCAAAAATAACAAATAAGAGGTGAATTTAGTACATACCACTGATGTGTAGGGTGATCTAACACAATCGTAGTCGGAAATTGCCTTCTTTGCCAAGGGGGTTCACTAGAAGCACTATGGAGCCCAAAGAATAACAATTGAAAGTGACAAAATAACTATCACCTTAGGCTTTTAAATCTTTTCCATAAATGTTGGTTAGAGGTGGCTTCAATCGAACACCCGCTTTGATCAAAGCCCACTACATCATATGCTTCAATTGAACTTATGTGATGTCATATGTTCAATCAAATCATATAACATAGGATACCTCAATCAAACATGTTAAGAGACTTCAATCAAAAGGTCTACTTCGATCAAAGACTTTGTTTATACGGCTCCATTGGCCACACATTTTTTCTTCTTAGACAAAATTATAAACCATTATTGTGAAATGACCCAATTTTGAAAAACTGTTCAATTATTAAATTCTCACTCATAAAAATTAAAAAGAAAAGAAAGAAACAATACATGAAATAAAACTACCATAACAATCTTCAAGAAGAATTTCACTATTGAAAGATTTGTTTAGACAAAACTTATTGATCCCAGCCCAGGACACCCTATTCATGTAGCTCCCTATTAGAGGTTGAAAGCTTATTGTTGCATTTTGGACGATTCACCCACTATTTGAGCATCTTACAGCTCATTCAGTCTAGTAAGAGGCGATTGAAGGCATAAGCTGGTTTTAATGGATTTCAATTAAATAAACTCAAAGTGCCATGCCTAAGTAGATCTATAAAACTTTTTGTACCTAATGACGTTGATAAAACGCATTTCTTTAGTAGGCTTCTATCCTTTTTTTCTACATATGCTGTTTCAAATGCTGCCATTATAATCTTCTTCACAAGCTTGCGGGGCAGAGGATTAGATCTGACTTGAACCATTACTTCTTCCGTTTTTTTCAATTTTGTTTGACATAAGAGGAAGACAATCATAGATTAGGTGAGATAACAGAATGACGCAACACCCAATAAAGTATAATTGCATTTTGACCTTTTGGTCTGTTTCTCTCTCTTGTTTTCTTGTTTTTAACTGTTCTTACTTTAGAAAAATGGTCACCTCACAATCACGCGTTTACAATACACCAATTTCTTAAAATTAGGTGTATAAGACACTGTGGCATTGAAAACAATTTCTCAGGGAAAACAATATACAGCAAACTACGAAAAAGTAAATTTTTAAAGTGATGAGAAATAAGACAGCAAGGCAAGGAAATAATATGCAACAGAAGTCATTTATGATAATACAGCTAGAATTTAACCTTCATGTTGTTTTGTTAATTTGTTAGATATGATTTATTTTTAGTCTATATTTTCTTATTTTTATTGCTTTTTGGAATCGTTGAAATTGTCTTTACATTGTTTACTTCTTATCATCTATTCTACTTATAAATTAATTTAGTTCATTGCTTTGTGAACTTAAATTTCTCCTGTATGTGGTCTATGTCATTTATTATGTGACTACAGAGCTGATTTGTTGATTCTGCTATCTATTTTCTCTGTTTGCATACTTAATATAAAAAAAAGTATTGCTTGACTCAGACTGCAACAATCAATTAAAAAAAGGTTTTATAATATATATTTCTTCCTCTCATTACGCTTCATTTGCATTGGATTCTCTTTTATGTCCCGTCCTTTGCAAGTTTTCAACTGCTGCAAACGAACAAAACAAATGGGCTTGTCAATTTTTTTTTGGCAAGGATCTAAATTACTCTTATATTCTAAGCTCGAGGGCGGCTTGTTAGGTTAATAGAGTCAACCATCAGGTAGATGTACATTAATGTGTAGATCAGACATGTGAGTCATTGAAAAATATAGGCAATAATCATAGATTTTTTTTTTTAAGTTTTTTTTTTTTTTTGGGTGTGGATCAGATAATAATTGTAGATTCAAACTTTTATTTGAATATTATGTTTAAATGAAGTGGACATGGAAAACATCAACATAGAATCATAAGATCATTTTTAATGACTTTTGATTTTATGTCTAATATATATACGTATTATTTGTATAAATTCAGAAAAAATCTACAATAAATTATATTTGAAAGTAATATTATGATTTTCTATTAAAATTCAATTTTATAATTTTTGAGTAAAATTTATTGATCCATGTTTCATGAGTACCAGTTCACATGAACCAATCTTTCATAAGATTTAATGGCATCGAAGGTTCTTGAAATGCCACCTATACAAATACTACTCCAACTCAAATGCTCTAAACAAATCGACTATATTTGCTACCTCAAAATCATGAAACTACTGTATCAAAACCTGACTATCAAACCTTACAAAAATGAAAAATTATTGCACTCATCTCCATTGCCCACTTTTTAAAATGTTCTAATTTGAATGAAATACTCCTTGCTTATTCTAGACATTTTAATAAAACAATAAATGTTTTGAAAAAAAGCTCCTTGAGTTCTGTGGGCTTTTTAATGAATGCTTTGAAAGAAATGCTCTGCACTTTTCTATACAATGGTAAAATCCACACTAAAGAGGCCCGAAAACAACATTTACATGCCCTGGTTTGGAAGGACATGTACGTCACATAATTGGGGTGTCATTGTATCAAATCATGAAATGTAACACAGCATTAATTACATCTCAATAGTAAAATTCAATTTCTTATCGTATTATATCATCGTGCCATTGCCCTGCATGAACTTTCAACTTGAAAAATTAGATTGACATATTCAATGAGTGCCGTTTCAAAACTCCGCAGGTCATTGTCAAGATAGGTTTGTTAGCATGTTTGTTTAGCTTTTTTCTAATTTTTAATAATGGAAGTATTACATGGTAAATTGTATCTATGACTTTTATATGATGAAGTAATTAGGATTCATTATCATCAATCAATCTGAGTTTTTATTATTCGATCAAAATGTTCATATAATCTGTCGAATTAATAGAACAATTTATCACGTCTGTACCACATAAACTATTGAACGTCTGTTAGTTCATAATTTAAAAGAAACAAAGATCGCCTTGCAACACTATTGTCTACGGATTGATGGCAGCACTGTAAACGATAAGAATTATTTGACGATCAAGAATGCCAATCTGAATCAATACCGACCATATACACCAGACACTTTAATGGAGGTCATATCCTTTTTATCTCTCTGGCAAAGCATAACAAGATAAGAGCCAATTATCACAAAAAGTTCCTGTCATAAATAAAAGCTTGAAGAAGTCTCCGCTCATGCCCATGGAAAAATGGACTCCTGAAAGATGAGTCCAAGATCCGATCGTCGTGGAAAAATTGTCAAAGAACCCTAAAATTAATGTCAAAGAACTAACACTAATAAAATCAAAGAAATTAGAATGGACTCTCATATTTTTTTTAAATCGTGTCATCTGGTCAAACTTTTATAAAGTACTCGTCTATTATCTTTAAACTAATATGTAATAATAATTAATTTTGAGTAGAGCTCGGAGATAATATCAACTTGTTCTACTTCAGGCCAATTCAAGTTAGGTTGCACGACATCTATGGGTTCTTCATTCCACACTTCATTACTTGTAGGAAGCTTCATTTTTGAGAAAAAAAACTTTGATTAATGGAAACTAAGCTCACAAATGCCACCACCTTTCCTTTGTTGTCAAACTTAAACCTCATTTAATTTTGGCAATAGATAATAATAACTCTTTATCTATTAAAAATCATGTGACACCTCAGTAAATTCACTTCATTATGCTTGGTATTTAAGTGTTATACTTTCCCAAGATTTGAAAAGATTATGCCTTGAAAAATGTGCCACATAGTGTAGTCAGAGTATCAATGGATGGTGGAATTAATTAGTCAATTAACAAAACCCAAGTTCGATTACTACTCTAACCTACTGACCATTTGGAGTTGATAAGGCAAAAGCTGCATCGTTGGTGATCGAGGACTCGTTCAATACCTCAAACTTGATATGAAGGTTAGGTAGTTCAATTTTTCACTCAACCACCCAATAGTAAGGAGTTAATACATTCGGTGAAATTTGTGAATTTTTAAACTTTAGTTGAGTGAAAGTTAAGTGTGAGCACTCACTAAGTTGGGCCAACTGAGTGTTTGGACGAGGTAACAAAACCGACAATGAAGAATTGCCAACTGGGGGAATTTACACTTCTAAAAGAAAAGAAAAAATATTTCAAATTCAGAGTAACACATATTAAGGGAATAATAGACCTAAAGAGAGAGTGTCTCAAGGGGATTGAGAGAGAGTGTGTATGAATAAAGACCTAGAGAGAGAGTCTTAAGGGGAATGAGTGTTTGTGTGTGTGTGTGTTAAGAGAATAAAAAGACCTAGAGAGAGAGAGAGAGTCCTAAGGGGATTGAGCTTTAGAGAGTGTGTGAAAGGAATAAAAAGGCCTAAAGAGAGAAGAGGGTGATTGAGAGAGTGTGTGTAAAGGGAATAAAAAGACCTAAAGAGAGAGTCTTAAGGGGATTGAGAGAGATTATTTTAAGGAAAAATTGACCTAGAGAGAGAGTCTTAAGGGGGTTGAGAGAGAGTGTGTGAAGAGAATAAAAAGACCAAGAGAGGGGGAATTGAGAGAGTGTGTGTGTTTTAAGAGAATAAAAAGATTAAATGAGAGAGATAGAGAGAGAGGTAGGGAGTCTTAAGGTGATTGAGAGAAAGTGTGTGTCAAGGGAATTTTATATATACACACACACACACACACACACACACACACATATTGTTAGAGTAAAGTATTAATTATGTTACTTATCTTTACTCCCTTCTTAAGATGTCAACTTCCTTTTGCTTTAGTTAAAAGTACATGCACTAGTTGTTCTAAACTCATGCATTAGTCATGTAATAGTTAAACTGATTATTACATGCACTAGACTTTGCCTTTCAAAGCTTTCGATCTCCTTTATAAGGATGATCCATTGTACATTCTATTCATTCATTAATTGAAGATATTTTCTTCTTCATATTTTTGAGTCAAACCCTTGCTCTCTTCTTGTCTCTACTTCCTTGTAATAGGTTTTTGTATGCAGGTGATCTTCAAGTTTTGTGGATTTGTATTGCTCAAATCCTACATGGTATCAGAGCCTAATCTACTACAGCTTGTTCCTGTTTGCGGGATTCAAATTAGGGATTTTTTTTTTGCTGATTTGAGAGGTTTTGGTACTCTCTATAGGACATTATTTTTTATTTCTTTTTTGCCTGCAAAAAAGAAAATAAAAATTTAGCACTTTTTACAAAGAGAGTTTCTTGTCAAATTTGGGGGGACCTATTTTTATAGTCATCTTAGCTTCAAACAAACCTCACGGTTACGTTCAAAGCGTCAAAGAACCCCAAGATCCATATAAAATTTGTCCAATTTGGACAAAGTTGGAATCTGTGAGAAAAAAAATTTGCAATCAGCCCCAACACAGATCCCGAGGCAATCAATATTTTTTGGAGCGCTTCTAACCAAACGGACCTCACAGTTGCATCGAAAAGGCCCGAGTTAGTCAAAAAAACATATAAAACTTGTTGATTTTGGACAAGTTGCTCGCTGAGGCAAATTTTTTTTGCGTACCAAGGTCGTAAGGCCTTTGCACGCACATTGAGGAGAAGGTACAGTGATTTCAAAAAAAAAAATTTAAAAATCTTTTTGGGGGCAGCCACCCGGGCATCGCCCAGCGACCACCCTAGCACTGCCCAACGGCCTCCGCAGAGCCTCTCCGCGGCTTCCTCTGCCAGCGCTCTCAGCGTCGCCGCTGGCCGCACTCACTGCCGCCGCTACCGTCATTAACCTCCACTGCAATTATCTCTGCTGGCACCGGCACTGCCACCGCGACCTCCACTCGCACTGACCACTGGGCCGCTGCCGGCACCCCCTAGCTCCGCAGAGCCCCGCGCTCGATCCTATGGGGGACCAGCCTCTGGCCCCCAGTGGCTTCAACCCCGCCCCTGGTCACCCACATGACCAGGGCTCTTTACTTTAAGCCCACGGAGGTTTAAGAGGTGCGATGGCCATATGGCCATCAGTTTTAAATGCACGGTTTGCTGATGTCAGCATTATTTCCTCTTTTTTGAGTTTTTTGGAGGTACCTGGGCATTTTTTGCGAATATCTCAGGCATACGGGATCGTAATTGGGTGTGCAATATATTGTCGGAAAGCTGGTTACGAGCCCGATCCAAATTTTCTAGTATGGTTTTGTGGTTTTGCTATTTTTTATGCTCTTTTTTGCTGTCAAAGTCAGATGTTCTCTGTGATCATGGCATTTTAGACCTCCTGCCTTCTGGGATCCGTTTCTCTTGCATCCAGGCTTCGTTTTCGGCAAATGAGATATTGCTAGAAAGGTCTTTCTGATTTTTTATTAGATCTGATGGTTTCATGGGGTTTTGTGTCCTTTTTCTGACATCACCCATCCTCAGATCCTTGCAGACACTTTCTTTGGGCCTTCCGACGCAGCTGTTAGTTTTTTGCTCATATCTTGAGCATATGGTGTCAAAATTTGGCAAACGAGATATCGTCGGAAAGCTGATTCCAAGATCTTCCTAGATCTAGAGGTTATTTTTTCTAGTTTTATTTTTCTGATGGATTTTTTCTCTGTGAAAGCTAGATCTTTAGTTCTGCACTTTGGGAGCTCTATCTTGCACATCCGGACTCCATTTTTGGAAAATGATATATCGTTCAAAAGCTTGTTTAGAGAGATTTTCATTTTTATGAGTCATTTTTCCAGATTCTGCTCTAGGTTCATTTTATTCAGATTCTTTCTTTTTTGCAGTCTGGTGGATATCTTGGTTATTTCAGGTCCTGAGATCTTTTCCCTTTGAGGGATGGCTCATCTTAGGTTGTTCTTTTGGTTCAGCAGCCTTTGATCTTCTTTGAGAAGTGTATACTTCACTTTTGTAGCATTATTTTATGCACACGCACTGAGATAAAGTGTCATTCTATTGCTTTGATGGGATCTTGCACATGTTCGTGCTATTTGTACTCGCACTCCATTATAAAGTGCTAGGGGGTTTTGATGTTTTCCTTTGTTTTCCATCTTCTTTTTTCATGTGAGCGTTCCTCCAATGACATTAGCCTTAGGTATCTCTATATGTGTTTGTACTCTCTCTGCACATTCAATGTTTCAGATTCATCTTCATCATGCAGTTCATATTGAATGATCTTTTCAGTGTACCTGTCATTACTCCCTTGTCAGTAGTATGGGGGGGTTTCTACTATTGGTTCTACTGCTTCCTTGGTTCAATAGTGTGAGCTATGTATTCAGTATTTAATCCTATGTACTAGGCGGTTGCAGTGGCTAGGTACCTATGCATTCTGGTGAGATGGATCATTTACCATATGGACACTCTTTTCTTTCCTATTTTTGGATGCACTCTTCTAGCTTTGATTGATCAGCTCTTTAGGCTTTTGTTATTTATGCCATCTGTATCTTTGAGTTCAGGTGTTTGCCTTTGTTTGCCTCCTGATTTGAGTAGTGTCATTTGAAGGCACTCATGCAGATTACAGTCTTCTCTACCTGGTCATATTTCTATGGAGGATCTTCAAATCATCAATTTCTTCTTGACAAAGTTTTCAATTTCATGCTTCAGTGATGTTGTACATGTTCATCTTCATTCCTATTTTCTGGAACATTCCTAGTTTTGGAGGCTTCTTCAGTCCTTCAGACTAGTCTTTGTCTCTTTTTGGAGTAGAATTTTTCCCATGTGGTTTTCTTTATTTCTCCACTTTTTAGAGACTCTCTTTTATACTTGGCTACCTGATCAGGCCTTTGTTGTCGGGACCCATTTGCTTTCTTCTTGCATTGTTTGTAGATGCATTGTTGCTCATCTTAAGGGGGGGTGTTAGATTAAAGTATTAATTATGTTAATTAATCTTTACTCCCTTCGTAAGATGTCAACTTCCTTTTGCTTTAGTTAAAAGCACATGCACTAGTTGTTCTAAACTCATGCATTAGTCATGTAATAGTTAAACTGATTATTACATGCACTAGACTTTGCCTTTCAAGGCTTTCGATCTCCTTTATAAAGATGATCCATTGTACATTCTATTCATTCATTAATTGAAGATATTTTCTTTTTCATATTTTTAAGTCAAACCCTTGCCCTCTTCTTGTCTCTACTTCCTTGTAATAAGTTTTTGTATGCAGGTGATCATCAGATTTTGTGGATTTGTATTGCTCAAATCCTATATATATATATATATATATATATATATATATATATATATATATATATATATATATATATATATATATATATATATATATATATATATATATATATATATATATATATATATATATATATATATAGTCTAAGGTTTTCTAAAGATTTCCTAAGATTTTATAAAAAAAATTCTAAAGATTTTTTTAGGATTTCTAAAGTTTTCCAAGATTCTCTAAAAAAATTCTAGGGTTTTCTAAAGTTTTTTTTATTTTTTTCAATTTTTCTAAAAACATGCTATTAAAAACTATAAAACTGAAACATATATACTTTTGTAAATAAATTTTAAAACCTAATAACATAATAAAAAATTTTAAAAATATTCAACATATATGTGTTACAATCAAACTAGGGTTTAGTGGTTTTCTAAGATAATTCTAAGGTTTTTAATGATTTTCTAAAATATGCTATTTTATGTGTCTAATTAAATAAGACAATAAAAAACTATGAAAAAAAAACATATATACTTACATAAAAAAAATTAAAACCTAATAACATAATCAAAAAATTTAAAAACATGCAACATAGAAGCAAAAATAATAAGAAGAGGTGAATTTAGTACATACTTGGTATAGTAGCTCTAACGTGTAGGGTGATCTAGCTCAATCATAGCTAGAAATTGCCTTCTAAGTCAAGCGGGTTCACTAGAAGCACTATGGAGCCCAAAGAATGACAGTTGAAATAACTATATCACCTTGGGCTTTTAAATCTTTTCTAAAAATGTTGGTTAGAGGTGGCTTCAATCAAACACCCCCTTTGATCAAAGCCTACTATGTCGTATGCTTCAATTGAACCTATGTGATGTCAAATATTGGATTGAAGCATATGACATGGGATGCCTCAAAAGAACATGTCAAGAAGCTTTGATCGAAAAATTTACTTCAATCAAAGGCATTGTTTATGCAGCTCCATTAGCCACACATTTTTTATGTGTAGAAAAAATTGTAACTCACTATTATAAGATCACTTAATTATTAAAAAATATTCAATTATTAAATTCTCACTCATAAATTTTTTTTGAAAAAAACAAACTATACCTAAAATAAAACTACCCTAACAATCTTCAACAAGAATTTGACTAGTGACTTATTGATCTCAGCCCACTACACCCTATTCATGTAGCTCCCTATTAGAGGTTGAAAGCTCATTGTTGCATTTTGGACGATTCACCCACTATTTGACCATCTTATAGCTCATTCATTGCATTGTGAGCCGATTGAAGGCATAAGCTGGTTTTAATGGACCTCAATAAAATAAGCTCAAAGTGCCATGACAAAGTAGACCTATAAAACTTTTTGTACCTAATGACGTTGATGATAAGGTTTCACGCATTTCTTTAGTAGGTTTCTATCCTTTTTTTGCTACATATGCTGTTTCAAATGCTACCATTATAATCTTCTTCACAAACTTGCGGGGCAGAGGATTAGGTCAGACTTGAACAATTACTTCTTCCTTTTTTCCAATTTTGTTTGACATAAGGGGAAGACAATCATAGATTAGGTGTGATAATAGAATGACGCAACACCCAATAAAGTATATTGCATTTTGACCTTTTTGTCAGTTTCTCCCTCCCTTGTTTTTAACTGTTCTTACTTTACAAAAATGGTCACCTCACATCAGGCGTTTAAAATACACCAATTTCTTAAAATTAGGTGTATAAGACACTGTGGAAATGAAACCAATTTCGCCGGGAAAACAATGTACAGTAAACTACGAAAAAATACATTTTTAAAGTGGTGAGAAATAAGACAGCAAGGAAAGGAAATAATATGCAACAAAAGTCATTTATGATAATACAGCAATAATTTAACCTTCATGCTGTTTTGTTAATTTGTAAGATATGATTTATTTTTAGTCTATGTTTTCTTATTTTTATTGCTTTTTGGAATCGTTGAAATAGTCTTTACGTTGCTTACTTCTTATCATCTATTATAATTATAAATTAATTAAGTTCATCGCTTTGTGGACTTTCAATTTTTCCTTTTAACTGGTCTATGCCATTTATTATGTGACTGCACAGCTGATTTGTTGATTCTGCTGTCTATTTTCTCTGTTTGCATACTTAATATAAAAAAAAAGTATTGCTTGACTCAGACTTCAACAATCTATTAAAAAAGGTTTTATAATATATATTTCTTCCTCTCATTACGCTTCATTTGCATTGGATTCTCTTTTATGTCCCGTCCTTTGCAAGTTTTCAACTGCTGCGAACGAACAAAACAAATGGGTTTGTCAAATTTTTTTTGGTAATGATCTAAATTAGTCTTATATTCTGAGCTTGATTGTGGGTTGTTAGGTTCATAGAGTCAACCATCAGGTAGCTGTATATTCATGTGTAGATTAGACATTTGACCTATTGAAAAATATAGGCAATAATCGTAGTTTTTTTTTTTTTTTAATTTCTTTTGGTGCCGATCAGATAGATTCGTTGTTGAAAAACACAGATAATAATTGTAGATTCAAACTTTGACTCAAATATTATGTTCAAATAAAGTGGACATTGAAAATATGGTCATAGAATTAGATCATTTTTAATGACTTCTGATTTTATGTCTAAAATATATAAGTATTATTTGTATAAATTCAGAAAAAATCTACAATAAATTATATGTGAAAATAATATTATGATATTGCTATTAAAATTCAATTATATAGTTTTTGAGTGAAATTCATTGACTCATGTTTCTTGAGTACTAGCTCACAAGAAAGAATCTTTCATAAGAATTAACAGTACACTTTACAGAGATAAAACATCAGACCTTCTCAAAATGTCACCCATACGAAGACTACTCCAACTCAAATGCCCTTAACAAATCCAATAAACTTGCTACCTCAACTAAACCTGACTATCAAGACTTGCAAAGGAAATGAAAAATTATTGCACTTTGTCTCCATTGCCCCCACTTTTTAAAATGCCCTAATTTGAATGAAATACTCCTTGCTTATTCTAGACATTTTAATAAAACAATAAATGTTTTGAAAAAAAAGCTCCTTCAGTTCTGTGGGCATTTTAAAGAATGCTTTGAAAGAAATGCTCTGCACTTTTCTATATATTGATAAAACCCACACTAAAGAGGCCCGAAAAGAACTTTTACATGCCCTGGTTTGGAAGGAAATGTACGTCACATGATAATTGGGGTGCCATTGTATCAAATCATGAAATATAAAACAGCATTAATTACATCTCAATCGTAACACTCAATTTTTTATCATATGATATCATCGTGCCATTGCCCTGCATGAACTTTCAACTTGAAAAATTAGATTGACACATTCAATAAGTAATTAGTGCCGTTACAAAACAGCTCCGAAGGTCACCGTCAAAATAGTGTAACGTTTATTGGCATGTTTGTTTAGTTCTTTATTAATTTTTACTAATGCAAGTTTTACATGGTAAATTGTCTCTATGCCTTTTATATAATAATATAATTGCAATTCGTTATCATCAATCAACTTAATTTTTTATCATTAGATCAAAACGTTCATATATCCGTCGAATTAATAGAACAATTTATTACGTCTGTACCACATAAACTAGTGAACGTATGTTATTTATAATTTAAAAGAAACAAAGATCGCCTTGCAACACTAATGTTGACGGATTGGAGCATTGATGGTAACACTGCAAAGGATAAGAATTATTTGACGATCAAACACGCCATGAGATAACGTGACAACAAAAATCCCAATCTGAATCAATACCGATCATATATGGCAGACACTTTAATGGAGCTCATATCCTTTTTATCTCCTTGACAAAGCATACAGGCCCACGTAATAAGATAAGAGTCAATAATCATAAAAAGTTCCCGTCATAAATAAAAGCTTGAAGAAGTCTCACGGAAAAATGGACACATGAAAGATGAGTACAAGATCCGATCATCGTGGAGAAATTGTCAAAGTACCCTAAAATTAATGTCAAAGTACTAACACTAATAATATCAAAGAAATTAGAATGGGCATGGGCTAAGCTCAAAAAAAACACAAAAAGCATTTTCAACCTTTTTTTTTAAGATTTCGATAAATACAGTGATTGTTTTTAAATTGTTTGTGGTTCTAGCTACAAAATATGTACATCATTAAAAAAAAATACATATAAAATATTTTACTAAAATCTATTGTATTTTCTGATTTTCTAATTTTTGAAATTTGATCAATAATATATTTTATAAGAAGCTTAACGACCTAAGAACTTAAAAAATGTGTGTCGTCAATTATCTTTTGAAATAAGTGGATTTTGCTTTTCCATGAATCACGGATAAGTTCCATCCTTTCAATATGAATAGCTATCGAGTCAAACTTCATAAAATTATTTGTTAGTAATCTTTATAATAAGAATAGTGGAGCTCAAAATACGCCGACGCGAGAGCTAATGTGCTCAATAGTTAGTAAACCGCGTAAACCATTGTTATTGACTCGTATCTATGGTTTTATAAAAATTAAAGTTATACTTTTAAAAAAAAAAAAAAACTTTAATTGAAAACAATGACAGTGATATATGCAAATAGTTGGCGCACGATGTAAGCGATTCTAGAGCGTTTGAAAAACAAGGCGATGGGAATTGCATGTTATATTCATTAATTAATTAATTAATAATTACAGTAAATGGGTCAGCTCAGGTGCTTTTCTATATATCTAAGGCGCTTTTCTATGTATCTAATGCTGTAAAGGAGTGGTGAACACCATTTTTTAAGTCTTGAAGCAAAAATCCTGCTTTTGTGTTTGATTTTCTGTACAGCATCGATTTCAAGGCGGCCTTGAGGAAAATCGGTGAAATGGTAAGAATCATGTTCAGCTTAGGAGGTTTTGTGTTCTATTTCTAACCTGTTTTAAGCCCGATTTTGGCCGAAAGATCTGGTGTTTATGGAATGTTTATGATGCTTGGACAAAAAAGAATTTCTGCACCCAGAAATGCAGAGCTTTCCACTGGGAAATTTTGATGAAGTTGGCGACGTTTTTTTGCAGGCGGCAGGGCTAGTTGCAGGGGAGACGCACAGTGATGTTACATATGAAGAGGTAAATACTGATAAATATTAAATTTTATCCGTTGTCTTTTTTCTTTTATGTCCAGTCACCAGTGATGGTTAGAAGATTCTAGAATCAAGATTGTTTTTTTAACTTTGGATCCCCTGCTTTGGTTTTTGATGGTTTTTTTATCATCTGTTGCTGATTTTTTTGTTGTTTTTGAAATGGTATTTAATGGATAATTTTGATCTGGGTTTTCAGAAATTCTCCATTTACTTGATTTTTTCCCCTTTTAATGGTGATGCAGGAATTCATTGTGAACTCTCGAGGATTAAAGCTGTTCACATGCAGATGGTTGCCTACAAATCGGGAAGCCAAAGCTCTGATATGCCTCTGCCATGGTGAGCCTTAATGTTTTAGTTTTTGGGTTTCATAATAGTAGCTGAATTCCTGAATTGGGTTATATTGAAGTTTATTCTTCTTCATCTGGTGATTGTAGGCTATGGTGTGGAGTGCAGCATTTACATGCAAGGTACTGCTTTTTGGTTTCCTTCAATTGCTTTTCCCTTTTAAATCCCGTTTTCTCTTTTACCCTTTCCAGTTTCCAATCCAATTATCATGGTTTCAGCAGAATTAGATTTCAAAACAAAACAAATGTGAAGTTTGAACAGTATTTGTAAATGTTAACAAAAATTCTGTTGTTTCAGACACAGCAATGGGGCTTGCCAAGGCCGGATATGCAGTGTTTGGTATAGATTATGAAGGGCATGGAAAGTCTGCCGGCTTGCATGGTTACGTGAAAAGTTTCCAAGAGCTTACGAATGACTGTGCAGCTTCCTTCAAGAGCGTTGCTGGTATTTCTACTATTAAAAACTTTGCTATCTCTCTGTTACTCTAAGAATATTTCATATGTAAGTCTGCTGATGAAAAAACTTTATGGCAGAGAAAGAAGAGTACAAAAAGAAAGCAAGGTTCTTGTATGGAGAATCCATGGGTGGGGCCGTTGCTCTTCTCATACATAGAAAACAGCCTGGTTATTGGAGTGGTGCAGTGCTCGTTGCACCAATGTGTAAGGTAATTTTAAAAAGAATGAATTTATAATCTACGATACAAACAGTCTATATATGAATCTGCAGACAATCTATAATAATATGTAACTATACCGTACCCCATATTAAAAGCCCCTATAATAATGTTAGAACAGGACACAGAGTAATTATGTTAGAACAGGGCACAGAGTAATTTGTGGCAGAGGAAGTGTAAATGAGAGATAATGTTAAATTCTTAGCAAAATAAAGAGAAAAAGCTGACCTTGGCTTACAAAGTTCTGTGCTTTATTACAGATAGCAGATGATATGAAGCCTCATCCCCTGGTTATCAGCATATTGAGCAAGCTGAGTTATGTTATCCCTACGTGGAAGATAGTGCCTACACAGGACATTATTCCCTTGGCATTTAAGGACCCGGAGAAGAGGCAAAAGGTAAACATCTATAGTCATTTGATCCATCATAAATGGGCTGATTAAACAATATAAGCAAGAGTTATATAAATGTATAATGAATCTTTCATATCGAATGTTCTATCATACACCTATTCATTATGTATGATATTGTTTATATTAGTCCATTGATCTACCACAAAAAGATCTATTAACAACTTAAGTATGATAGGTAATGATTTCCTTATAAGAAATACTTCATTTACCCCTATTCAAGAGTATATGGAAGGTGTCAAAATAGAATGTTTATATGAAATTTCCATTCAGTTACATTAGTTTGGAAAGATGTCTAGTTTTCCTCGTACTCTCTTTCCAATCTTTTTTTCTCCAAAATTGCAGATCCATTTTCAGAATGCTAACCTTGTAAATTAAATGCAGATTCTTGCAAATCCATATATTTATCTAGGAAAGCCACGTTTGAAGACTGGATACGAGCTCTTGATGACAAGTATTGATATAGAAAAACGGCTTGATGAGGTAGGTCCTATTCCATCATTTTTTTTAAAAAATGCCAAATAAACTTTTTAACATGACTGCTAGATTACAGACAGTGAATAAAATGCTTAAAAATCTTGAATTGTGCAGGTTACTCTTCCATTCCTGATTGTCCACGGAGAAGATGACAAAGTGACCGACCCATCTGTGAGCCAATTGTTGCATGACTCAGCCAGGAGCCTGGACAAGACTTTCAAGTTGTACCCTGACATGTGGCATGGTTTGATCTGTGGTGAGCCCCCTGCACATGCTGATTTGGTATTCTCAGACATCATTTCATGGCTTGACAAGAGAAGCCCGGTTGGTTGCCCCGATGAAAACAGTTTCATCCAGAAATCCAATGATAAATACGAGGGAGTTTCAATGGTTACTGAAATTGAAAGAAAGTTTGCCAATGACAAGATTCCTTCTTCCGAAAGATAAGTTGAAAGAAAAGGATTCCTTAATGTATTGTACTAGTGATCCTCAAGCTAATAGGGCAGAGGAAAAAAGTCTACAATCATTTAAAAAATATAGACGGCAGGAGTTCTGTGCAAAATCAGGGCAACAGAGGATGACAAAATGGAATCTGTTTGGTCAGTTAAAATGATACGGAAAAAGCTGTTCATTTAAATAGTGAAGACGTGCGTAAGCGGGCATCAGCACTTCTAGAGTTTTAGCGTGGTGTACATGAAAGGTCAATTCACGTGGGACATGAGTTCCGTGCTGCATACTCATCCTTTTTCCATATACATATAAACATGTATTTGCAAAACAGTTTAATACTAGCAGTTGGATGTTTTTTTGCATGCAACGGTTAGTCTATAGGAATTTTGATTTTACAGACAGTTAAAAATTTATACAGAAAAATAATTCAGCGCATTAATTTTAATGATCTTTCAAGACTAAATAGTCACGAGACACAACATCTTAACCTATTTATACAATTTTCATCTTCATATTCAACATATTGTACAACTATCAATTCAAATTTGTGTTCTAAGAATATGCTCCATTATTTTTGATTCATTGAATTTTCAACCATTGTGAACTGTAGTAAAATGAATGATTAAGTAAAATTAAAAGAAATGAAATACTTTAAACAAGTTCATAAGATTCAACCTAAATTTGAAAAAACCAAAAACATCTTTATGAGAGAGGAGGTTGTCGTCTGAGACAATGTCTTTCAGAAATATAGATTGAATCTTATAATTTTCAGCATAGTTCCCATGTTGTTGAATTTCCACCGTTTCATTTGTTGTAAAAGACACCGGTAGCATATTGAGTTCAAGGTTCAGCTGATCGAGCTCCATGGGTGTCCTTCATATATCTTCTGGAGTCATTCTACTTAGCAGCGAAGGTGAAGGCACCAGATGTGCAGATAGATTCCATGGAAACATATGAGCCCACTCAAGAACCACTACCTCATCTGGCAGATATAGACAATTACCCAATGGTGGATGGAAGCACTAGATAATTTAAACTAAATAATTTATCCAAACATTTATATAAAATCTAAAGCCCTACATTTCCTACAATATGTTTATTAAATATTAGGTAAGATTCATCTAAAATGGAATACCTTTAATGGTGTGCAAATGGAGAGGCTGGACCATTCAAATTGCAGTTCTTACAAATAAGAAGGTGATTTATTTTTCATAAGTAATATCTCATAAATGACTGTGCAAACAAAAAGATTAAATAGAAGTCAAATATGGCAAGGGGTACAAAAAAATATAAGTAAATACTTCCAACATATGACATGCTACACAAAAATATCTCTAAGTTACATGCCTTACATATAACAAGATGTTTCAAGATGCACATAACTCACTAGTAAAGCAATACAACCGAGAATGCATCATGGAGTGGCTTGTAGTGCTCTTATCAGCAATGAAATTTTGTAGAATAAAATAAAAAATAATAATAATAAATAAAATAATATTATTTGTCTAGTTTTATTAAAATTTGTAATAAGTGTTTATGTAATAATATCACAACCTATTACACAAAAACAATCGATTACAGAAAAATATATTGTTGAAGTTAAATTTAAAATAATTTCTAAATATTATAAAAACTTAAAAAAATTGTAAATTCAAAAAGTATGGGCAACTATTTGGCATAGGCAAGTCATTGATTAAGAGAAAAAAAAGGTTCACTGATAAAATGAAATTTAAAAGCAATAGCATACCTCTGTAGCATACGTCTGATTTATCAACGATTCTTGAAACTAAAATTTGGTTGTCTCTGATACCACTTACTCTCCCTCAAACACCATTACTGTCCAACTAGTATAACTGACTAAACCCTAAAAATTGAATCTTGAAATTCTAGAAATTAAGACAAGGCCGAAACCCATACCATAGATATCACCAGCTACGTCACGGTATCGAATATACCGCTTCCCTCCTGTCTCATGGAGCCACGTGAGGGTGACATTTGCATAGAGAGAAATGGCAATGGCGAAAATCAAGCTGATAGTGCCTGCGATCCAACCTAGGGGCACGATTATTATCCTTGACTATCCCAACACATACGCACTATTCAATCTCATCATCTAAATAAACCCTACTTGATACCACAGATCTGCAAAACAAATGAATTTAATTTTAATTGAAATGCATTTATCGTATATAACTAAGCATACCGCGACTTATGAGATGAGTTTTTCCATCCAACGCTTCCACATCTAGAGACACTTTGCCTGTATGTAATCATCTCGCCACTCTGAATCACTATTAAATGGCACCATATTTGCCATTGCTTCTTGTTTTTCCAATTATTTGCAATTTTAAATGATAAATGATTAAACACAATGATAGAAGATACTAAAAAATTTGCGTTCTTCCAAAAAAAGAAAAAGATAAGAATAGAAAAAACTGTAACTTGTTAAAGTAATAGGAAAGAAAGAAAAAGTGGCTTTTATAGTCGGAAAATTAAAATCACGGCAAAGAGGCTGACAATTTTCTGGCAGGAAAATACATTTTCAGGGAGCAAAGCTCCCACAAATAGCCTATCGGCTAAAAAAGCATTAAAACTTGGAGTACAATGGGTCTTATAGAGGTTTGCATCTTGTATGTCTAATTGATATTAAAAAAATAAAATTCTTTTTAAAGATTAAATATATATTGTATGCAATTTTGTTATTAATTACAATTTTAATAACATCATAAATTTGTACAACATTTCTTTTTAATCAAAATAGCCGAAGCCACTAAATTTATTTTTACTAAATTAAAAATAAAATTTTAGATTATAAAGAGCAACACCCATAATATTAGGGTGATAGAAAAATATGTCTACGAATCCCAACCATGAAAATATGGAATAAAACCCAAGGACTAGATGAAACAAATCAACCACCCACCAACCTCCATAGATGAATAACTCATCAACAACTACATCATATACAAATCAAGACTAATGAAAGTATCTACAAAAAGATGATGCATCTAAAGGAGGAGAGAAGTCATCTCCCAAAACATCGAGAGGTATAAAACTTAGATCAGATCACTTTGAAAATCATCATCATGCGACGAAGTAATCTCAAGGGGATCCTTGTGCACAACCTAAAGAGAAGAAACAACCAAAGAAGAAGATCCAACAAATACACAATCATGTGACAAAATGGTCGGGATAGTCAGCAACCAATTTAGAGCAGTCAAAACACATTAATGATAAAGAACATTGAGCAATCTCTTGAATTCATTGACAAGTTCTTTGGTGCCTCCAACCTGCACACCAAATCAAACAACAACAACTAGATTTCAAAGGGCGTGATTAGACATAAATTTATCAAACTTTAAAAAACTAGCAATAGAAAAGAAGCCTTTATCCAATCTATAAACAAATAAAAAAACATAAAACAATCACTTCTTATTAATGATTACATGAAGCCAAGAAAGTTCGTAATAGGTAAAAACCAATCAAAGCATTGCAATTTAACATTTGTATTTAACTCGAAATGAATGAGTGAGATTTAAAATGAGATGAATTTATTTTCTTATACTATTTGGATAAATGGTTGATAAGAAATGAAAAAATAAATTTTCTAAAAATATTTTTAAAATATCCTTTTTGAGTAAAAATAATAATTCAAATAAGAAATTAGGTTTACATTGTTCAAATTAGATTAATTTAACTAATAGATATCAATGGTTGAATCTCTCAATAGAAACAAAGTGTTAAAATATCCTAAATTTTTAAATAAAACTTAAAACTAAAATGTTGCATTTTCTAGTGAACCAAGTAAGTTTAGAGAACATTAAAAAAAAATTATATTTAGAAAATTAGTAGCTAGTTTGCAATTATTTATTTTATTTTTGTTTGTACTTAGAAAATTAGTAGCTATTTTACAATTATTTATTCCATTTCATCCTATTAGATTATTGGCTCAAAAGAAATATAGACATATTCAATTTTGGATTTAAATTCTATAGGTGAGTGAGTACCAAAATTACTTTTGTAGCCAAGATTCTATCTGCACCCAAAATTGACGTCCTCAAAAAATTTCTTTCAGGAAAATTTATAAAATAACTTAAGACTTTACATGGATTTAGAAATGAATTTTTTTTGCAAAAACTAGATATAATTGTTAGCAATGTACTATTTTTAAAATTTAATAGGTAAGTCTTAAATGTAATACAGTTATATAAAATGAAGAAATTCTAATATATTTAAATTCTAAGATATATAGAATCATTTATAAATTTTTAACTTAAATTAATAATATATTAACTATAGATGCTTAAAATCATCCCATAACATTATAATTATTTAATTATTTCAGCTATATTCCTCTTGTCTATTTAATTAAATTTATTTAATCAAATTTGGCTCATTATTCTATAGTATTTAAATTTAAATTTAAATACCCCTTCTACAAGTCTATTAAATTTTATTTAATACATTTTCCCCACATAAACCCTTGTTTAAATAAATTTTAATTTATTCAAATCTCTTCACATTCTATTATTCCTCTAGACCATGATTAGTTTAATTTTTTTATTAAATTAATCCTAAATATGAACCTAGATCATACCCTACACACATCACTCTCAACAAATAGACCTACCTCTTAATTAACTAAGGTTAATTAAGCTGATTTTTTTATTCCTACACCCATTAGCCCTAATTATTTTCTCACACGTGTGAGAAAATTTTCAAAAATTATCTTTTAAAAAAAATCTAAGAAAGCCCCAACAAGGTTTCTTACAACCTTGATGACACCTCTTACACATTCTAAAAAAATGAAAATAGACTTTTTCTCTTACATCTTCTTACACGTGTACTTGAAGTACACATTGACCCATCACATCTCAAGTTTCTCACACATGTGAGAAAACTTGGACTCTTGCATGGCTTATGTGTCCTTCATGTGGCACCTATGTGGATGCCACATGTAATCCACCTCACCCTGGCCCTCCAAAATCCTATAAATAGGAGCCTTGCCAAGAGTAATTCATCCATCATATTTGCATTAGAGTTATCATGCTAGTATAGTTTTAGAGCTTTCTTGCATTTAGTGTTTTTATCTAACATGTGTGGTAGTTGTTTACATTAATGGTAGAATACTTGCATATTAGTTCATATCTACTTTCCTTAGTCACATTGAATGCTTGAAGCTAGTTCTTGAGCTCATTCAATGTCATCTCTATTCTAGTGTGTAGTTTTATCTTGCATTTATCATTTGCAATCATAGTGGTATTTAGATATTATGTTGGGAGAGCACAACCACATATATCTTTTAGAGCTAAAATCAAGCAAATGTTAGGCGCATTTTCTTATTACTCATCGAGGGTTGTGGAGAAAGCTTCTTAGTTTGGTTCTTGCAAGTTTACTAAATGTTAGATTTATATTTGAATATCATGTTTATTGCTAACGTTTGAATGTTTAAATGTATCATCTAAAAATGGAAGCACTTCCATCTCGATAGGTTGAGCACCCTCTTTTTGTACATTTATCATGATAGACTTGCATTTAGGGTGCATTCTACTCTTGATTCTTTTATTCTAGGTGAAATTAGGGTTAGAATCTTGAGGATTCTCCTTAATTTCCCTCTTCCATGGCTCTATTTTCTAGATAGGATTTAGAAATACATTCTTCTTGCCTTCATCACAATCGTCATAGGATATTGTGCCTCTCCTTGGCACTCTATCTAATTTTGGCATCATTTCTAGGTCTCTGGGCATCCCCGAGACCTTTTGTCCCTGATTTTGGAAAGATCTGGATCTCTGCGTCAAAGATGACCTAGACCCTAACCTAGGTCAGAGTTGAGGTCGTCGTTGACCTAGGTCGGGGTCTACCTTGTCCCTGACCTAGGTCAGAGAGGAGGTCATCATTGACCTCCTCTGGAATTTGTTCCCCTTTTTTAGATTTGGTCTCAGCGGGCCTCGAAATCAATGTCAGGCCTTCATATCCGAGTGCGGAAAGGTTTTAATTCAAAATTCATTTAATTATTTTCCCTCCTTAGTTGGTTATTGTGATTGGACCATAATTTGAGGTGAAATTTGAATTATGGGTCCTCACATTACTCTAGGAGCCTCACCTTGAAACCTCTATATAAAGACTCTCATTTGCATTCATTTTCACCAAGCAATTTCATGAGCAAGTATCCATCAAGTGGAGACAACACAATTGAGCAAGAAAGGAATGATGAAGTGAAGATGCAAGATTGCAAGAGGATGATATAGAAGATCAAGCCATTGTTGATATCAAGCCTCTTTGTGAGCACACCATTGTGAACACCTATTTGGAGCAAGAGAGAGATCCTTTCTTCCTTGATCCACCATTACTGACATTCAAGCATTCAAAGATACAATCATGGGGTAGAAATTAAGGATTATGAGTTTGGTAGGAGTACTTTACCTTGGGGGCTTGGTATGCTTTCCTATCTCATTCAAATCTATGCATTGTTTTCTCATACATATTTATGCTAGGATTCTTATCTAGAGGATTAGTTCTTGGCATTACACTTTCAATACGCACTCATATTCTATTTCAATTGGCTATTCATGGAGGTGGAGATCACCAAAATGGGGGTTTGACTAAGGCAAAACCCTATATAGCCACCCCAAAACACCTTTTTTCAAATATCTACAGTCGTTGTTTCGAGGATTGGAGGATGGATCTGAGTACCCTTTTCGGTGAACTTCTGAGATCTACGAACAAAATCAAAGTCGACCTTCAAAATATTAATGTAGCCTTTGACCTTTTATCAGGGTCAAAGACTACCTACTGCTGGAAAGACAAAATTTTTTTGAGTTCTCTCTGTTATAGTTTTCTGGTCTCAAATCTACTTGCAAAATCTTCTAAAACTCCGCACAGACTTCAGAAAATAGGTATTTCTAAATATGTTCCATAATGAGGTATGTAACTTATCTTAATTAATTTTTAAGTATTTCCAGATTTGCTTTGCTTATTACAATTTAAAACACATACAAATGAATAGTGGTGAATGATAGGTACATTACAAAGGTTCCATTTTAAACCTATTCATTTTGGTGAACTCGTTTACGACAACTCTTTCTTTTTGGTGTTAGATTTAAATCTTGCATGCTTATAAGATTAGATTTCTTCCATTTATATTTTAAAAATATAAAAAAAATTGCAAAATCTCTTTAAATTACAAAAATATTTTACATTTTCATACTTTTAGTATTTCTTTGTATTGAACATGTATGATTCTTTTTTTGAGTACTTTGATGAGGCTTTTATTGTACAAGAGGATAGACTCCCTAATGAGGTACATGGTAGTGAGGATGAAAATGGTTCAGATAAGATCTTCATGGATCCTATTCCTATTTCACTCTCCTCCACAACCTCTCCAATTGACCTTTACCATAGGGTGTGTGCAAGGTTACCTTCGTGTCCCACTAGTTGTAACATTGATAAACCTAAAATGATATATCCTACACATTTGATGACGGTAAAAGGATGTCCTCGTATAACAATTAAGGGTAAACCTAGAGATCCTTTGGATTTCTTCGATAACACTTTCACATGCTTATTGCACATGGAATAACCCTTAGCCTACTATTCCAGTTTCTTTATCGCCTTCTCAACCTATGCTTCCTCAAGCACCTAGGTTTCCATCTACCTTTAAGGAGTATAACTTAGTTGATCAATTACGTGCTACTCCTGCTAAGATATCTTTATGGGAATTACTTCAAACTTTCTCGACATATCATGAGGCATTGCAAAAAGCTTTATCTACTCTTCCTACTTCGCCTCCTAATCAAGAGAATATTCATTCTATTTTGGATTGTATGCATACTATGCCTTTTGTACCTCCTATTGTGTTTTGTGATAATGATTTACCTTCCCTAGAGGTGCAGAATCAATATGATGCTCTTATGGTTGTTGTCTCTATTAATCAGAGCATCATTCGAAGAACCTTAATTGATAATGGATCTGGGCTTAATGTTTGTAGCATGGACATGCTCAAGGCAATTAAGGCTGATCTTACTACTATTCAACCTGATAATGTTCCTATACATGGATTTGACAATATTGTGAAGAGAACTTTGGGCATTATTACCTTACTCGTTAAAGTTGGTCCAGTTATTCTAAATAATCTTATTCATGTTATGTCTGGACCTCTCAATTATAACCTTCTTTTAGGAAGACCTTGGTTACATACTATGCATGCATTTCCTTCTACTCTTCATTATGCCAAAATCTCTAAGCCTCTTCAACCTAGTAAAGAGATTGACAAACAACTAGAAATACAACAATCTGAGATAAAACAACTTGAGATTCAACAACAGGAAGCTTCATCTTCTTCTTTGACTGAGGATGATTGGGGGACATTGGATTTTAATCCTAATTTTATTGGAGAATACAAGGTCTCTGATTTGGAATTTATGAAGCAACAAAATGAATTTAAGAAAAAAGTTTTTTCTCCTTCTCCGCTTTCTGAAGAACTAAAAAGTAATTTTGTTTCCACTTCAATTAATGAAATGATTAAAACTATAAAGCCTGATTGTTATGATATTGTGACATATGCCGCTCCTTGGACTCCTTCTGATATGGCTGATCGATATGGGCCTAGTTATGATTTTCTTAAGAAATCAAGATTTAATGGGAAAGGATGTGGTAAATATGAACAAGGTATACAAGTACCTTTAGATAATGAAGTTTATGATCATACGTATGGACTAGGATTTAATCCTTATAGACAACCATCAGCTTTTCCTCTTAATGTTAATCATATATGCATTGGGCAATTGAAGTTGGTTAACCCACTTCTCATTGACCTTAATCAAGCACCTACTTTGGATATTTTTCCTGAAGATGAAGCCTCCAAAATTTTTAGGGGTTTATGAAGACTTACCTAAGTTTCATCACAAATGACAGAAGCCTTATTGTTTAAGTACCAATGCTTATTTTGGGGAACATGATAAATAGGATACTCTTCCTTTACCAATGGATCCTCCGATATGAAATGATTTGTTAATAACTGAAACTATTGATATTCAAATGGATGAGAACAACACTGAGAGGATGATAAAGATTGGGAAATATTTGAATTAGAATGAACATGATTAGTTGGTTTCCCTTTTTCTTGAATTTAAAGACGTCTTTTCTTGGACATATTCAGATATGCCAGGTATAGATTCCAAGATTGTTACTCCTAACATTGTTTTAAAACTGAATATGAAACCTGTGAAATAGAAAATTCAAAAGATGAATCCACGAATTGCTTTATTAGTCAAAGGTGAAATTGAAAAATTATTAGATTCTGGATTTATCCGATCTATTGATTATTCAGATTGGATTTCAAATATTGTGCCTATGTCAAAAGGAGAAAACAAGATAAGGATGTGTACTGATTTTAGAGATTTAAATAAGGCATCCTTGAAAGATGATTTCCCATTACCTAATATCGATATGATTGTGGATTCAACAATGGGTCATGCCTTGTTATCTTTTATGGATGGTTTTTCGGGATATAATCAAATCTTTATCCCTCCTAAAAATCAATTTAAAACTACATTTATAACACCTTGGGGAACCTTTTGTTGGGTCATGATTCCTTTTGGATTAAAAAATGCAGGAGCAACTTATCAACGAGCTATGACTCTGATTTTTCATGACTACATTCATAAGATCCTTGAAGATTATGTGGATGATATCTTAGAAAAATCCATACAAAGAGAAGATCATGCTACTATTTTATGACGGATATTTGAAAGGATAAGAAGTTACAACATGAGCTTGAATCCTAAGAAATGTGTCTTTCGAGTTGACTCTGGTAAATTATTAGTATTTGTAATCTCTAAGCGAGGCATAGAAGTAGATATTGAAAAGATTGAAGCTATTGTTAATATGCCTCCTCCTAAGAATATTTCTCAATTACAGAGTTTACAAGGAAAGATACAAGTGATTCATCGCTTTATTTCTAATTTAGTGGACCGAACTATCCCTTTTACTTCTTTACTTAGAAAGGATGCCACTTTCTCTTGGAATGATGAGTGTAAACAAGCTTTTGAGAAATTTAAGGAGTATCTTGCAAATCCTCCTATCTTGCAGCCTGCTAAATTTGATAAACCATTCCATCTATACACTTCAGCGACTCCACGAGCCGTGAGTGCGTTGTTAGCTCAAATTGATGATGATGGTAAGGAAAGACCTATGTATTACATTAGTTGGACTTTACTTGATTATGAAACAAGATACATAAATTTAGAAAGACAATGTCTAGCTATAGTTTATGCATGTCAAAAACTCAGGCATTATCTTATAAATGTTGAAGTTAATGTGATTGTCAAATTTGATCCTTTGAAACATCTTTTCTCACATATTGATCTCTTTGGCTAGTTGGAAAAATGGGTGATGTTGCTTACAGAGTTTGATCTTAATTTTATTTATCAGAAGTCTATTAAGGGAAAAGCGTTAATAGATTATCTAGCTAAAGCTCCTTGTCCTCACTCATATACATTTTCTACTTCAATAGAATTCCCTAATGATAATGTTCTAGCTATTCAACAAGATGATATTTGAGAATTATATTTCGATGGGTCTAAATGAAGACAAGTTCTGGTATGGGTATTATATTGATTCCCCCTATGAAAAAACCCATCCCTTTATCATATAAATTAACCTTTCCTTGTACTAATAACATTACAGAGTATGAAGCTCTTATAGCTAGCCTACGAGCAGCTTCATCCCTTAATATCAAACATTTACAAATATATGGAGATTCGCAATTAATTGTTGAACAAATTAAAGGAGGATATCAGACTAAGAATGCTAAAATGACACAATATAGAGATTTAGCTCTTGATGTGCTTTCCCAATTCTCCTCTTATACGATTCAGACTTTGCCTAGGAAGGATAATGGACATGTAGACGCCATGGCAAGTGCAGCTTCCTTGGTTTGTCTCAAGAATAATGCTGAAAACTTTCAATTTACTATACGAACTCTTAAAAGCCTTGCAATTTCTGACAAGATTGCCTCTGATTGTTTCAATTTTCATTTGGATGAATGGTATTCACATATTTTTGATTTTTTGAAGGATGGTACTTTTCTTGAATCAGCAACAAGGAACATACGTAATCGTATTAGGAAGCTTGCAGAACGTTACATCATTTTAGGAGATACGCTTTATAAATGCTCTAATGAAGGATTATTATTGAGATCTATCTGAATAGAACTAGAATCCCTGTAGATTTGGCAGAAGCTCACACTGGTTCTTGTGGGGGAAATTTTGGTGGAAAATCCCTAGTTAATAAATTGCTTCAAATGGGATATTATTGGCAAACAATTGAACAATATTCTTTCATGTTTGTTAAGAAATGTCCTCAATGTCAAAAACATAGTAATTTGATTCATGCTCCTGCTCATGAGCTTCATAATCAGGTTTCTCAATGGCCTTTTAGTGTTTGGGGTTTTGACCTTATTGGAAAAATCTCACCGGCTTCTTCCCAAGGACATACTTACATTCTCACTGCTACAGATTACTTCACGAAGTGGTTTGAAGCTATCCCTCTTCATTCAACAATAGCGGATGTTATTTGTGATTTTATCCTTAATAATATCATAACAAGATTTGGTATTCCTTTGACAATAATTTTGGATAATGGAACCTCTTTTAAAAATAAAGAAGTTGCAAAATTCTTGGAGAAATATAGAATTCAACACAGATTTTCAACTCCTTATTATCCTCAATCTAATGGACAAGCTCAAGCATCAAATAAAATTATTGAACAAATTTTGAGAAAAATAGTTAGTAAGCATGCAAAAGATTGGCATACTCAATTGAGCTATGCTTTATGGGCTTATAGGACTAGTGTTTGTACTGCCACGGGTACTTCTCCTTACAACCTTGTCTATGGCACTAATGCTATTATGCCTTTGGAATTAGAAATACCTTCTCTATGTTTTTCATTTCATGGGATAATTGATAAGGATACTTTTCGTGAACAACACTTACAAAAGCTAGAAATGTTGGATGAACAATGAATACATGGATTAGAACATATCAAAGCTTATAATAAATCTCTTCAGAAATAATACAATCATAAGGTAATTGAACGAACATTTGTAGTTGGTGATTTAGTTCTTTATGAGAATAACTATTAAGTTTTATATTGATGAAAGCATAGTAATCAAACATAGAACTAATTAATAGAGAAATTTTTTCATTCATCAAAAAGAATTTTTCAAGTTTTGATACATATGTGGCCAATGGACATATATATCACTACACTTTGATGGTCAATAGCTACCAGATCTCTCTGCCCTATGATAGGAAGATGAATTTTTGTGTGTCCATGTGTGGCTCCTTAATGTACTCATACCCTGTGGACACTCTCGAGCACTCTGTAGCTCAACTATCATCTTCTCCTCCCTTTCTCTACACAATCTCAGCTCTCACTAGATGCATGCAAAGATATCAGCATGCCTGTTAGGATCTCTGCAACAAATGGAAGAATCTCGCTCGTTGGCTAGTAGTTGGTAGGATATAATTGTATCCTTGAGAATCTCAGATACAAATCTCCTCCACTCCGCTACACTAGCTATAGAATGAAAATATTTATTAGTCTAATGTCTTTTTATCTCAAATCAAATTACATATTCAATCAAATTTCATATTTCATACTTGGGTCTCCCTCCTAGATGTCACTAAAGTATCTAGATGGTGGGGGCATGAAGTGACTACTCTCTCCACACTCATTATATCTAGGTCTCAAGGGTGGCATCTCTATGTGGGGCCATGGGGGCCATCGTGATCTTAGTGGTGATGCGTGAGTAATGGGTATATCTGCACCAGTATCACTAGCTAGGGGCATGTCCTCAGCTCTCCCCTCTCTCTTCTCCTCCATGGGATCTCCCTTAGAGATGTGATCCTCATCTCTGATATCCTCATCCTCCTCTATGGTACCACTATCCTGGTATGTCCCCTCCGTAGAACCTGGATCACCTATGGGATAATCCTTAGGAAAAATAGGACAGACCCCATGCAAACTCCAGTACCTGATGTAATCCCAGATCATGCCTGAATAGGTCACATCTGATGGTACCTCTATGTCTTCTTTCTCATCTATATCACTTTCCTCTATGTCTGTTATCAATGGTCAGGGCATAGCTCGAACTCTCTGATAGTACCCTCGTCAAATGTACATAGTGAGGTATTACTCTAGGGATTCCTTGTAACGGGCCGAACTGCCTCATCACCTGATCATAATAGTATGGCATCACTATATGATTCTGATGACCCTCTAGTAGCTTATGCCACTGTGAATATCTCATCTAGAATCATGTATTGGGACACTCTGTCATCTCACAGTAGGGTCTCCATATCACATAAGTGCTTGAAATGTGGTCTAGATGTACTCTCCAGTAGAGCATATCTCCAAACTGCCAAACATCTCTCAAAGGATACACAAAGACTCTCAGTGTACTTGCATCTACCATCATTGGAACTCCCTGTGAATGTGTACATGTGAAATGCTCAAACAACCAAATCTGCAAGAGCGTGCATATCGACAAACTCTCCCTTTGATACTGCACTAACTGACCTAGCTCATGGTATACCTGGGCTAACATGTTACAACCCCATGAGAACACGGTCCTCTCTCTCTCCATCCTCTGTATGAGATGTGTAAGAGGTATACAAAATATAGTACCCTTTGTGTTGGATAACACAACTATAGGATTTGAGCAATACAAATCTACAAAACCCGAAGATCGCCTGCATACAAAAACCTATTACAAGGAAGTAGAGACAAGAAGAGGGCAAGGGTATGACTCAAAAATATGAAGAAGAAAATATCCTCAATTAATGAATTAATTAAATGTACAATGGATCATCCTTATAAAGGAGATTAAAAGCCTTAAAAGGAAAACCCTAGTGTATGTAATAATTAGTTTAACTATTACATGACTAATGCATGGAAGTTTATATTTAAAACAACTAGTGTATGAGTTTAAAACAACTCATGCATGTGTGTTTAAATATAAAAAACTAAAGCAAAAGAGTTGACATCTTAAGAAGGGAGTAAATATTAATTAACATAATTAATATTTTACTCTAACACCCCCCCTTAAGATGAGCAACAATGCAGCTACAAACAATGCAAAAAGAAAGCAAAGGAAACTACAGTGCTAAAAGCATAAAAATGGGTCCCAAACACATGACTTGATGAGGTACCCATGTAAAAAGGAGAGTCTCTATAAAGCGGAGAAATAGAGAAAACCACATGGGAAAAACTCTACTCCAAAAAGAGACAAAGACTAATCTGAAGGACTAGAGTAGTGGCCACCCAGTTCACCTCTAAAAGGTTGATAATCTACATGTGAGGAGAATAGTAATCTCCCCAAGACACTCACCATATCGATCTCCCTTCAACGTTAAAAATTTGATAATATGACATCATGACTAGAGCCATTGTGTGCTTGGTGATGGCCATATTCTGAGGAGTTGTTGGGTGTGTCCCTAAGTCAGTGAGCAAAGGTTTTCAATCTCAGCCAATCTACTTCTAGGGATAAAAAGTGTGCTTGTTATTTTTCATTGCAAGACATGCCCATACACTTGAATCCTGCAAGGATGCCTTGTCCCTTGCAAGGCTATTTTTGACAAATGTGCTTGTAATCCAAAGTTTGATGTATGTTTGAGAATCAATTTTTTCCACTGAAAAAATTGACAGAAATGAAATTAATGTTCGACTGATCAAATTTTTCAAAAAAAACTCTAAATCCTATATTTTCATCTTCGACTTGGCATTGTCATCTCTATAGATTATCATTTGCATTTGAGAAAATTTGCCTCTGCTTAAAAATAGTGAGCAATTTGATTTTGCCAAAACATCTAAAAATTGGTTCCTCAGAAGCCCTTCAAATTATTTGATGTGAAACATTGATTTACCCCGTCAAAATCAATATTTTCTCAAGGCATGACTGATTCAAGAAAACACAATAAAGTGAAACTCCATATCTCACGAGTCTATAGAGTGAACAATATCATTGACCAGAAGGCTAAAACCAATTAATCTTATTCGAAATCTATCTAAAGAGTTCTAGAGGCTAGTGAGAAATTCAATAAAATCACCTACAACAATCGAGTTGCTAATTTTTTTGCCAAGAATAAAGTGAACATGGCCTTTGTCACATGGGAATCTTATGATTAAGTACCATCGACCTTCATTCCTCTTCAAGTCATTCATCCCTTTCTCATCTTTAAATATCTCTTCCTTCATCCACCTTTCAAAACATTAGGAGCATTAATCAGAATCTTGGACATTAAATCAAAATCCAACTGATCCATCTTTCACACCTTCATCAAGCAATAGGGTGAAAGAATCATTCCAAAAGTGTCTCATAGACCTTAATCAAAGAAAACATAATTCCTTGGCTACTTTGAGAATTGAGTCTTTCTCTAGTAGTCTTAATCCAGTCCTATTTTGTTGGGGATCATCAATCCATCACCCAAATAAGAGAAGACTTCAAATCAAATCCAATCTCATGTTTGCATAATCACAAGGTCTTGTTTCACCTCTAGAGGTTTGTTCCAAACCTTTAAATCAAACCAAATCCTTGAGGCTTAGTTCCTCTTTAATCCAACCTAATCAATCAATCTAATCCACAATCAAATCAATCATCGATGCTTTGTCCCTCTTCAATCAATCGAATCAATCAAAAAATGCTTGGTAGCTACCTCCCACCCATTCTGCACAATAGCCTTCCACCCAATTCTCATGCTTCCTCTTGAAATTCATATTGTTAGTCTATATAGTGCCAATGGTTTAATGAATAAATTATAATTCTAAAGTTTGAATATATAAAATTATGCAAAAAGAATTATTTATAGAAATAGAATGATGTAATTTTTGTAATCTTTGCTTAAGAGATTGTGTAGATCAGATACTAAATTTGGTACATAATGATAAAATAATATGAATATGAGATCAACATTTTTTCAAGCTCAAAGAAAAACAATCATGATTCTTGTTAGGTAATTTTCATTAACACAACCTCTAACCAAAATAGATAGATATATAATAAAAAAATTGACATATTTTATTTAATAATACTTGTTTATACTTTTCTTTTTACCTAAAATTTAATAACATTAGAGTTGGATTAAGTGATTTAGTCAACTTTGCAATTTGAATGTTTTTGAATCTCTAACTCAACGAAAATTAAAGTTTCCTTCTACATAATATGTCTATGAAGGTAATGTGAAACTTCTTCAATTGATACGCAATTTAATTATCACTTTTTTCAATTAAAAAATTTAAGCCTACAATAATTAAGTCTATATCTTTTAAAATATATATGTTTGAATTTAATTATTTTGATGATTTTTTATATGTTTGTAATATTCAAAAGTTTGTGATTAAATTTATTAAAAATCTTAAATATAAAAAATTTGTGAATTTGCAATGGTAAGATTTATTTTCATTTTTTGGGTGAATATTGATTTTTTCTTATTTTATTTTATTTTATTTTTGGTGATGGAAAATTTGTTAATGAAATTTATATTTAGTATTCTAGTATTCTTATATTTGTGTCTCTCTTTATAATTTAAATTGATATCTCTCAACATATTTTATATAGAGTTTTTAAAATATAAGTGTGCTAGTTTCAAATCACTCCCATTTTTTAACAATTTATTTGTCAAGAGCCTACATATACTAAGTTTTAAGTTCCACATTATCGAACATTAAGTTGAGATATCCAAATATACTCCCAAAATTGGAAGATTGATAATTATGCACTTAATTATAGTTGTTGTACATTATGTTATGTTAAATATTATTATGTTGATGTGACACCACATAAATTTATTTCTTTTTTAATATAAAGAATATATTTCATTCAATTGTGAGCACTCATGATCAACACTAGGGGAAAGAACTTAGTACTTGAGCATGTTCCAATGGTTGTGATAACACTGTATGATAAAATGTCTAATATTTTTGACAATATTGCACCAATAGTTGTGACTTTAAAGTTGTTATTGTTGATAATGACTACCCATAATTGAATGGAATGTATTCCTCATATCTTAAACCAAAAAATTGTGATGCCACAACAATGTACCAATAAAACATGACTTAGCGAACAAGTATCGGTCTTACTTTTTTTGGGCCTTTATAGGTACCTTACTGAAAAACATGCTCATATGACATCATATTTGATTATATGGCCCCTAATCCTCAGTTATAGGGGACTTGCCAAATAAGCTACTATAACAAATTGGAAGTGATTTGAAATTTTCACATAAAATTTTGAGAAACATGAAGTTAGATTGATCAACTACTAGATCTTCTCTCTTAACAACTTTAAAATCATAATTACTCATATTATATTATTAAAATGATTATACTTAATAATTACTATCACAATTATAAATAAAAAAAAGGTTCACTTATTGAATCTCCTCCCCGAAAAAACGAGCTAGAACTAAAACTGAAAATACAAAAACTTATGCCCAAAATAAAACTACCCTAACAATCTTCAACAAAAATTTGACTCTGGAATACAACATTCGCTGAAATAAAAGCTCATTCATTCCATTGTGAGGCAATCGAAGGCATGAGCTGGTTTTAATTGGTTTCATGATCTCTATCATTATAAAGGAGGGATTTATTAGTTTCCAATAAAATAAACTCGAAGTGCTACGATTAAGTAGACCTTAAAACTTTATGTACCTAATGTTGTTGATGATAAATTAGTTTCACGCATTTCTGTGGTAGGTTTCTATCCTTTTCTCCTCCATATGCTGTTACAAATTCTACGATTATAATCTTCTGCACAAGCTTAAGAAGCGGTGGATTAGGTCAGACTTGAATCATAATTACTTCTTCCTTTTTTAATTTTTGTTTGACATAAGGGGAAGGCAATCATAGACCAGATGAGACAATGGAGTGAGGCAACACCAAGTAAAGTATATTGCATTTTGACCTTTTGGTTTGTCTCTTTCTCTTGTTTTTAACTGCTCTTACTTAACAAAAATGATCACCTCACAGTCATGCAATTTTAAATACACCAATTTCTTAAAAGTATGAATATAAGACACTGGGAAAATGAAAACAATTTCTCAAGGAAAACAACGTTCAACAAAGTAAGGAAAAATACATTTTAAAAGTGGTAAGAAATAAGACAGCAAGGCGAGGAAATAACATGCAACAAATGTCATTTATGATAATACAGCTAGAATTTAACCTTCATGCTGTTTTGTTAATTTGTAAGACATGATTTATATTTAGTCTATGTTTTCTTATCTTTATTGTTTTGTTTTTTAAGAATCGTTGAAATTGTCTTTGCATTATTTACTTCTTTTTTCTATTATACTTATCATTAATTATGTTTTTCGTTTTGTGCACTTAACACTTTTTTATAACTGTTCTATGTCATTTATTATTCGATTGCACAGCTGGTTTGTTGATTCTTCTGTGTATTTTTACTGTTTTTATACGTAACTAAATATTTAAAAAATATATTGCTTTACTAAAACTGCAACAATCTATTAAAAAGGTTTAATAATATAGATTTCTTCCTTTCCTTACGTTTCATTTGATTTGGATTCTCTTTTATGTCCTGTCCTCCGCAAGTTTTCAACTGCTGCAAATGAACAAAACAAATGAGCTAATTGTCAATTAAAAATCTGGTAAGGATATAAATAAGTCTTATATTCTGAGCTCAAGGGTTGTTTGTTGGGTTCATAAATTCAACCATTAGGTAGCTGGATATTTTTGTGTAGATCAGACGATTCATTAAAAACAATAGACAATAATTATAGATTTTATATTTTTGTGTATCCATTGAAATGTGAACACAGCATTTACATCTCAATCGTGAAAGTCAATTTCTAATAATATGATATCGTCATGCAATCGCCCTGCATGAACTTTCAACTTCAAGAGTTAGATTGACATATTCATAAGCAATGAGTATCGTTTTAAAACGGTCCGCAGGTCACCGTCAAAATAGTGTAACGTTTGTTGGGATGTTTGTTTACTTTCTTTTTCAGTATCTAATAATGCAAGTTTTACATGGAAAACTGCATCTATCAATTTTTATTATATAATGAGACAATTGCAATTTATCATCATCAATCAATCGGATTTTTTATTATTCGATCAAAATACTCTTGTAATCTATTGAATGATGGAACAATTCATCACATCTATACCACATGAACTAGTGAACATCAGTCAATTCATAATTCGTAAGAAACAACGATTACCTTGCAACACTGATGATAGCACTGTAAACGATATGAAAGGCCACCTGAGACCCGAGCCACCTCTGTAACGAAAACCCTCGTGCTGTTTGAAAAAACTAATAGTTACAAAATTCTTAAAAAGATAAATTCAAATTTATACGATGAAAATAATATGCTTTAATTTTATATTTTGTTATATATAAATATATGTATATAATCTAATTTGTATAATTATATCTTTCTTGTTAGATTTGGTTTTTGATGTGAACTAAATATTCATTAGTTATTTTTTGGAGGTGTGTTAATTATTCTACAATTTTAAACTCATGATCACAATGGCCCAGGGTAGGTACAAAGCCTATGAGCCCAATAACATAGTAAGGGTTTGAATCTTGGTGGCAACCTCACTAACAAAGTGTTTCAATTGTTGCTCTGCATGGATAACCCCAAATGTTTGTTAGTTAATACTCACAAATTTTATCTTTACTATAATTTAAAGTATCATATTATTTAGAATTTTAGATCTAATATATAGAAAAATGGATATAGTAAAAAAATATTGAAAAATGTTTTATATTTACAATTATGTTAAAATTTTATTTGTACAATATTTATATACATAAATGAAAATAAATGTTTACTTAGGTTAATTGTATAATGTATATTAATTAATAATAAAAGAAAAGAATTTAAATGTATTGGAGAAGGATATTGATTTATGGGATTAATCATGTATAAAGTTTATGTCATTTTTTATTCGACTCATCTAATTATATTAAAAATAGAAATCTTCAATGTGGTGAAAAATACAAATATTTTACAAACCTATGATTATCTATGGGTTAATCCTATAGTTCTAGAGCACTTCCATAGAATATGAACATGTCTTATAACCCACAATTCTAATCTTGTGGGCAATTATGCTTCTAATGTACATAACTAACTACAATGTTTGCTCCTTGATGGCTATTGAGGAATAGAGTTATTTGAAAATCCTAAATTAAGGGAGGTTTTGGTGGTAAAGAGTTTGGTGGTTGAGGGTTTAGATTATCAACCATACAATTTAAAAATTAGCAAATTTTAATCTAGATAGTATATGTTAAATTAAAAAATCTAATTTGGTGATTGAAATAGTGGACTCATCTATGTAATGCATAAATTAGTTAATTATCCACTGACTAGGATTAATTTTTTTATATCCAGATATGATCAAGATTTAAAGCTTGACTCTATGCTCTATGGGAAACTTGCTGATTTGTTGAAGCTACCATTGAGTCTACTTCAAAAACAATCAAATCTCAGAGACCTTTTTATTTTTCTATTCTAGGAATAGTTGTAGATAAGTTTTTATTCCTAATTTCTTAAGTGAAAGATATACTACTAAGAGCATAATTAAATTTGAAGTGATTCTATCTCCCTTGGTATATTTCATTGGGATTTAATCTTCTTATTGTTCAAAGTTTGTTGAAATTTGAGTTGAATCTTTGAACATTGAAAGGGTTGCCCCCTTAGGTCTAGCAGAGCCTATATAGAAAAAGGCTTTGATGGTCTTGTTCATTGACCACTGATATATGGAATTGTTGATAAATATGGCTAATTCTTAGGTGTCCTTAAAGTAATAAATTCATTTAGAAAAAAAAACACCTTTGCTAGGACTATCATTGTTGTCCTCATTTTTTTTGGTTCAAAACCCTACTTTGTGCTCCCTCACGGATCTCCTCATATCAAAATTATTGGATCTATTTTTCTTTGGATTTTCTATACTTCTGCTAGTAACTTCACTCATATCTATCTCATCCTTGATTCACTCCCTACTGTTTTCCATTAAGAGGGTTTGCATTTACACCTGCTACATTTTCCAAAATATTAGAAGAAATATTTCCCCATCTAGACCAATATTTTTCTTCCTAGATAATATGCTCCTAGATTGCACTTCATTCTCTTCCTTTCCCATATCTTCATGTGGAAATCTCTACGATTCTTGTGAAATTTTACCTTCAAGTGAATATTTCCCTCACTACACATTATTAATATTAAAAAAATTTAAAATATATGAGTATTAATATATCAATATTTTTATATATTTATATATTATATTAATATAGTATTATATATTAAATATAAATATTATTGATTGATCTAAACTATGTTACTTTGTTTGACAGTATTGTTTATTGATTTATGTCTCACTCTAGATCTTCTGTTTGGATCAGAAAGAGAACATCTAAAGACGGGTATATTATTCAGAAAAGATGTGGGACATTTTCCTTAAGTATCTCCATTTTTCCACTTGTCCATTTGGGTCCCATAAAATCTAACCACCTTTTATTGTGCCCTAGTACACTCAGAAAACCCCTTTTGGATTACCTAGGCTCTATGAGATCTAAATAAACCCTTCTTTTCTAACCAAATAGATGCCTTAATCAATTATACCCTAATCCTAACAAACCACTTTAAGACCTCAATATAGATTCTATTATTTTTAAAATTCTCCAATGTAGGGATGTCCAATTGTAATCACCTAAAAATTGGTCTAGTCTTATCAAAATACCCATTTTCCCTAAATCTCAATTAGGTGATCAAACCACATCAATATCAAGATTATCTACGTAATTAAATTAGATAAATTTAATTACATAATTCATCAATCATCAATAGTCAATCATCAATCATCAATAATCAATCATCAATCATCAATCATCATTCATCATTCATTAATTAATTCTCCCTAATTCATTTAATCAAATTCACTAAGTTTCAATTAAGATCTTTTGTTATGTCATAAAAGGTGCTCAAAAGATAGTCTATGTCATGCTTGTTCAAAGGGTAAATAACTGCAAAGATCTATGGCTGTCATGATCCCGTGATCAAAAGTACTCGAAGATTATTTAGTGTCATGACTAAGGAAATTAATTAGTTTGATTTAATTAATCCTCCTATTATCTACTCAACTCACAAAAGGACAAGCAAGTTGAATTTATCCGATGAGCTTTAATCACATGGATCATTCAAGGTCCTAATATCAACCACTCAATGTGGATCAATCTCAACCATTGAATTTGAATTCAAATCAACTTCCCTCCAAGAAGAAATCTATAAAATCAAGCTTATTCAAGTCATTTATGATCTAGATCATTTGTATAAGGAAATTCTGCTAAATTGAGTTCTCCCATCTAACTCATTATCATAACTATATGTTTCTATCTTGTATCTAGATCAATTATTATATTTCTTGCATCATTTCTTCTTCTATCTTATCAATTTTATCTCTTTCATACATTTAGATGCATTGTAATAGTTTGAAACTTCCATCTTATAAGTGTCTAGTCACTAATCTATGCATAATTCTAAGAGAAAAACTCACAAATAGATCAAAATCTTTATAATTAGAATCTTAAGTTGATTTTGATTGGTATATTTGATGTTTTCATTGATTTAACATGCTAACCAATTGATATAAGGATTTAGTGAAGTGTTGTATATAGGTTTACAAGATCACAATTTCACACACACAAACACAGATCTCTCTCTCTCTCTCTCTCTCTCTCTCTCTCTCTCTCTATATATATATATATATATATATATATATATATATATATATATATATATATATATACTTGATCAAACAACAAAGTATATCAAACTTGAATAAGAAATTGACATGAATAGATGTTATCACTCAACTACAAATAATATAACAATCAAATAAATTGAACATATCAATCAAGTAAGATGCATATAGATCAAGTAACATATAATATATAATCTTCTAGAGAAATATATAATTTATAACTCAAAAAGTGTATGTATATCAAACTTAACATCTATAAAGATCAAGAAACAAAGTATATCAATCTAGTACAATCCATTTCATCTATTAAAGTAGATCAATTTAGATCAAGTTCTAAAACATGAAATATATCCATGTCATATAGTAAAGTAGATCAATGTAGATCAAGTACTAGGGTAAAAATACAAACTTGTGTCACACTTTTAGAAAGGAAAAGGTCAACAACACACAAACTCTTAAACTTTAATGACATAAATGTGGTATTTGTGTTTAGAATTTGAAGATGATGTAAACTGATGAAATGTGTAAAATTGGATAAATTTAATGCCTGTAATTTTTTTGAAAAAAGTTGAACAAGAATTGAGACATTTTTTTAAAATTTTTAAGTTCATTTTTCAATTGCTGAAAAATGTTGAAAATCTGGGGTCTAGGTCCTGCCAAACAAGTATATACAAATAATCTTTTTTTTCCCCTAATTTGAAAATATGTTATAGATGGCAGGTATAGCTAGTGCAGAAAAGAAGAAAGATTGGTTTTAAATGTATATTTTATCTACTCAAAGTTGAGCTTATCTGAAATTGACGGTTTTCATCTCCCGTCAAATTTTCCCTATTAAACCTACACCATTCACAAAAAAATTACATATTCTTGAAGAGCTCTCTCTCCTCTAGTGTTAAATATATATATATATATATTTTTTTTATATGATCTACTATTTTTTTCTTTATTTGAAGCAACATCTTCTCGAATGTTAAAATACCTACTTGTCGTATTTTGAAATTATAATATATTAGATCTAATCAAAATACTATATAACTTATATGACAATAATCTTGACTCTGAGTTCTACAAAAAGGTATATTTATATTTTTTTAAAATATCATTAAAAAGAGTAGGAGTTATTGAAACATCACTTTTATGAAATAATTTTATTTCTTTGGTAATTGATCCAAATTGGTATAAAACATGCATTTAATATATATTTCCAATTAGAAATGTGTAAGTACTTACCTAATGGATCTAGCTAGACCATATGTTTGAAAAAAATTAATTTTTAGTTAGAAATACTCAAATTCAGCTGTGCTGATAAGTTAGCTTAAAACATGACACAAATTTGTGCTTTTATCCACTAAAACATGAAATATATCTATGTCATATGTTAAAGTAGATCAATGTAGATCAAGTCCTAAAACATGAAATATATCCATGTTATATATTAAAGTAGATCAATGTATATCAAGTCCTAAAACATGAAATATATCCATGTCATATATTAAAGTAGATCAATGTAGACCAAGTCCTAAAAGATGAAATATATCCATGTCATATATTAAAGTAGGTCAATGTAGATCAAGTCCTAAAACATGAAACATACATAAGTAATATTATTTATACCATCTCAAGTGGTTCAAAACATTCATGGAGAAAATTTAATAATCTCTCATGATCCTCATTATCTAGTCTCCACTTACGACGTCCACGTTGAGATTTAACTAGATGGAGACAACGGGAGGTAGAAAATACTAGGTTGTTGTATTGAAACACCTTATTATTAGGTTGATAATCAACAAAGTGAATTCCATCTTGCACTATTTTGATTTTGTTGAAATATGTTCTCTCTAAAACAACTGAACCTACACACCACAAATGTTAACAATGTAATTAAAATAAATTTGTTATTTATTATCTATATATTTGAAACATTTAAAGAATGGTTTATATATCTCTAAAGTATGCACAAACCTGTAGGGAACAACATTCCATCACTTTCTTCAGGTTCAATTAACTTCATCCTCTTTGTGATGCAACATAATAAATAGTAATTAACTCCTACATTTGCAAGCTCTTAAATCACTACAAAGACATCTCCTCGACAAAAAACATTTACATACATGTATGAGAGAAAATACTTCAAAAGTTATATATATATATATATATATATATATATACATATATATATATATATATATATACATATACATATATATATATATATATATATATATATATATATATATATATATATATATATATATATATATATATATATATATACATATATATACATACATATATAACATACATATATATATATATATACATATATATATATATATACATATATATATATACATATATATATATATACATATATACATATATGTATATATATACATATATATATATGTATATATATACATATATATATATGTATATATATATATATATATATATATATGTATATATATACATATATATGTATATATATATATATATGTATATATGTATATATGTATATATATATATATATATAGAGAGAGAGAGAGAGACACACACACACACACACACACTTAATTTAAATTAAATACATACCAATTTTGACCAATCATGAAATATGGTCATAATCAATAGAAATCAAAGGAATGTCATCAAAGCTTTCATCTTCATCTCCATTTATCAGTAACAACAAGTGACACAAAATTCAATGCACCTACATATCCATGTTCCTGTTGATGCATTCAGAATAGTTTTTAGCAATGTGATGACAACAAAAACATGAGTAGTCCCTAGAGTACAGTGTCCAATTGTGAAAAATGGTACTCATAACTGAATGTAGAGATTGATTATTTTCTATCCTCTTGAAACCATTCATATTTGTTTCATCCACACGTGAACACATGTATTTAACATAAAAAAAAATACATTATAAATTTCATTTTTTAAATTTGAATAAAGGACATGTAAAATTTAAACAAGAAAAAAAAAATGTTATTAAAAATACGTGTGCATACCTGTTATCTCCCAAAATACTCTATATGGTACTTCTTGACTCATTCTTCATGATGTGCCAACCTCGTTTGATGAAAAAGGTGTCTTGCATCATTCAATAACATTATGTGCATTGTTTATGTGAACTCCCTTATAATTTATTTGATACTTTCATAGACCATGTTTGATGCAAGCTCCAACATCATCATGTTCACCTTTTCCATGTCCACTCTCAAAGAAACTCCATACATGTGGTATGTTTTCATTAAGATGATATCTACAAAGTGTATAAAATGGTCTAGATGATTTGAACTGTGCAGCACACCCATCTGACCAAACATAATGTTTATTGAAATATTTATGCCACTTTCTTTTAAATTTGCAAAAAAAATCTTGAAGCAATGTTCCACATAATTAATATCATGTTATTTATCATCACTTATGTAAAAGTGATATTATTTCTTGATACATGTGCTTCAAATGTGATTTGAATACCATCCAAATCTAACTGTGCATGATGATAACACACCTTCACCATAATAGTAACCTGCTTTGAAAAATAATATTCTGATTGAATGGCCTTTTGATGAACAAAAGAATAGTTTTTTGCAAAATCAACAAATGATAGAATAGTTCCCACTAATAAATTATCTCTCATATTTTGGAATTGTCGTTCTTGCCACTTTGAAAAAAAAAACATGATGAATGTACGATTGAATCAAAATTTTAAATTTCTCCATAAATGCTCCAATAGTTATCTCCTCTTCAACCTATTCTAACCTTTTGGATTCTTTCCCAAAATTTGTTCCATTCCTTACATTTTGTAACTCTTGCAATTATCATCTTTGTCACATCAATATCCTCATTTTTCAAAGGGATAAGAGCCAGATCAACACATGTTTCACATATTCCTTTTATGCAATTTATTTTACCAATTGCATCATTTGTTTTGTCATATAAAATGGATGAGATGAACTCACTTCATCTACTAGGAGGAGCATTTTGAAAACCAAAATTATCTTCTAAAAAATTCTGGAAAACCTATTAGTGGAGATCAAATTCAATATGATAATGACAACAAGTTTCAAACACTTTGTTCCTCCTCACATAATATGGCTTCACTCTTTCAAACAATGTTTGCCCAATCTTTATATTATAATTTGAACTAAAAAATAAGACATACATTTCATGTTGTGTTGTGTCCAACCAATGTTTTGTATGAAGTTCATATTCATTATCTCTAACCCTATGTCTGATAACATCTCTAGTATTTGGTGAAGGACATGTATTATCATTCCAAAATGATATGACAAAATTCCTAATTCCCTCCTCAATCCTATCAGAAAAAGGAGCTCTACACATAATTTTCCAATTACCTTCCAATGTGCTATCATCCAATAGAATTCTCCTCTTAACATTTATTGATATTGTTTTCCTACTAAAACCAATCTGAGATGAAATTGGAGATATTTGTTTATTTCAGGGTATAGTGTTACCAACAATGGATGTAAACATAAATATTCTTGTAATGGTATTATCTTTAGTTTGGGATTTCTTCCCTATAGAGCTCAAACCTTTCCTTACATTTTCAAAAATATCACTTTGCATGTTAGAATTTTTTATCTTTCTTGATGTCATTTCTACACCCAAAACATTTAACAGCTCTTGCAAAAAAATTATGTAAGAACATGAGAAAGGAATTGGACTTGTTCAAGTGTTTCAAGATTATCATATTTAGTCGTTATTTCTCTTGATATCTTATTCAAAGACCTCTTGTTAGAAAGACTTAAGGGTTTAATATCAGATGGTGATCTCAATTTCTCCATATCAATTGCAAGTAAATGATCTAAGTTTCTATAATTGATTTTTTCTTTACACTTTGATAAAGTTTAATGTGTTCATCCATACCAATAGGAGCAATTGATCATGACCCTTCTCCAAATTTCATTGTTTGATCTTCTATAGGGACTGATCCTGAATCTTCTCCAACATCAATTTTTTCAACTTGGTTTGACCCTCCTCCCTGAGCTTCTACTTCATCTTGTAATTGCTGATTGTGAGCTACATTCACAAAAATGAATCAAATTAGAACAAATTAAAGAAAAATTATAAATAGAGACATATAAAACTCACACATGTGAATTTACAGATGCATACCTTGTTTAGTTCTATAATAATATGCCAATGATGCTTTGAAATTTTTATGTTCTCTACAAGGTGACCTTTTTCTTGCAAATTTAGTATTCCTCCCCTTCTTGTTTCCCATCTTCGTTCTTAAAAAAAACTTCTTCAAAAAAATTAAAAGATACACTAAACTTGCTTCCCTTATAAACATTTTGTTTCGATGTTTCTATTTTAAAAAAATGAATTAAAATAAATTGATTTATTTAAAAACAAAAAAAAAACTCATTTATTTATACCAAAATAAAAATAAAAAAAACAAATGGCCGACATGGGTTTGAACAAACCCCCTTGGGAAGAAACCGGCCATGGAAAAAGTCTTTGGATTTTTCTGAGGGCAGTTCAGTTAAACCCCCCTTCACATGAAAGTCTTTGGACCCCTTCTTTCAAAGGGGTGTTTGTTCAAAGGCTCCAAAAATGAAAATTTTGGTGAAGGACATGAAAATTTTGCAAAATTATGCCCTTCCAAGGGCTCAATTAATGGCCAAACAAGGCTATATTCTGAAACAAAAAATGGCAGATTGTGGTACTCTAAACAATTTTTACAATGACTACACTTGATGTAGGAGCATCTTGGATCTTTAGCAATCTTGCATCACCAAAAATATTCCTTACTTGTTGTACTACTTTGATGTTTGTTTTGTCATCGATGTTGCAGTTGATTTCTTGCCTTGTGCAGTTAATACAGTGATGTGGACCTAATCCTGAGCACTCTCCTAAGGGCACATGTCTTAATTTACTTAGATCTGGAAGTTATCACAATTTCCCTCGGCATCGATTTTCTACCAGTTTCACTTATGAAACATGTGGTATTTCATCTTGCACAGTTCCATACGGGGAAATTGGATCTTGCACGGTTGGGGTTCTGTTCTTGGGTCATGTGTGGAACTAAATGCAACTTCGCATCATGTTTTGTTATTTATAGCTTTATTTTTGGTTTCTCCTCCTAAGTGGACCTATATTGTAATTAAATGTCTGACTGGCTGACTTGTGGCTTTTCTAGCTATATATTTAGAGCTTAGATTGTTTAGTTGGTAGCAGGTGGTAGTAGTAGAAGTAGAAGAGAAGATAATATGCGAGCTGAGATTATGAATTCATAATTCTCTTTATATAAGGCCAAAACCTGGAAGACCTCATAACCAGGCATGTTGAAATACTTAATATAATTGCACCAGTATTGTGACCAGTTGCTTGTCTCATATCCATTGTGTTTTCACTAATTTCATGTGGTTTTTATATTGCTTTTGTGTGTAACTCTTCACAGGACATGTTTGTGGGTTTAAGCAGTCTCAATTAACCCTGATTCTAACTTTAGCCACCTTGCCCTTGTGTCAACACTTTTAGTATATATTTTATTTATTGGGACTTTCTATTTTTAGAATTATTAAATATAGGTTGTTTGACCATGTCATAAAAATCAATTTTAGGGGGGATTGCTCTGGCCGACTATCTTTAGATTTGGCTATCAGCAACAGAAATTCTCCCCCTCCCCCTTTTGGTGTCCATGAGAAGATCCAGGACTCAAAGTTGGATGTGCCTGATGACTACCAGGATAACCCCTCTACCCAGTCCCCAAATCTCCGTAAGTCATCGAATGATAAGGACCAGACCAAAGAGGAGTATCGCAAAAATGACTCTAGAAAGGCAAAAAAGTTTGGCATAACTTCAATTTGAATACTGTGAAGATGGGGATAATAAGGGAAGCTATAAATCCCAAACTTCTTGAGGACGAGGATGGTGGGATTCAGAAAGAGGAATTGATTGACCCAACTCTGGTCGTCCTTAGTGACAACACCAAAGAAATGGAGCTTAACCTTCTCAACAACACCAATAATAGTATGTTGGACAAGTTTAGGTCTATTAAATGGATCTATCATGAACCGGGGGACCTCAAGGACAAAATACACGGAACCGACAACAACAAGGATCGCAAAGCTACTAAGGATTACCATCAACTAGATTTTAGGGTTATCATCTAATCAAATTGAATCTAATTAAATCATGCATGCGAATCATTTGATCAAATCAAATCAAATCATCTAATCAAATTAAATATAATCAAATAATGCATGTAACATATAATATCAAACATGTAATAATGAAAGATATGTGCAACACATGCCCTAAACTAGAGAGTCATCTAGATGCATACAAACAGACTGACCCTCTAACAGAGTCTCATGAGAATCCTCTGGCTGTGAAGTACCAACTGACCCCTGCAAAGTTAGTACAACAATTGGTTACACACACATATATTTAATTATGTAAACTATTTTAATATATAAATGTATAGAAGTACATGTACACATATTTAAAAGTTTATTTAAAACTTACCTAAGTGCTAGTACCTGTGTCGTATCCACCAAATCTGTCTTGCCAACACACTCTAAGCCCACACTAGAAGTAGTATGCCTGCTAATTATGCCTATTGTAGATGCTTAAAATCATCCCTTAACATTATAATTATTTAATTATATTTTTTATATTCTTCTACTTATTTAATAAAATTTATTTAATTAAATTTGGTTCATTATTTCTATAGTATTTAAATTTAATTTAAATACCCTCTCCTTAAGTGTATTAAATTTTATTTAATACATTTCCTCCATTTAATCCCTCTTTAAATAAATTTTAATTTATTTATTTCCCCTCACATTCTATTATTCTCCTAAACCATGATTAGTCTAATTTTTAATTAGATTAATCCTAAATTTAGACCTAGATCCTATCCTACTCACATCACTCTCAACATATAAGCCTACTTGTTAATTAGCTAAGGTTAATTAGGTTAATTTTTGGATTCTTACACCCATTAGTCCTAATTATTTTCTCACACATGTGTGAGCAAATCTCTAAAATTTGACTTCTCAAAAGAATTCAAAAAATGTGTAAAACAAGGTTTCTTACAACCTTGATGACATTTTCCTACACTTGCCAAAAATGTTTCATTGGACAAAACCTATGACAAGTATGACACATCTCTTACACGTGTACTTGAAGTACATATTGATGTTAGGATTAACAAGATAGAAATAACAATTACATGCAAATATAACCAATCTCAGAAAATATTAATCCACACAGAAGAAAAAACAAGACACAAAGATTTAATGTGGTTCACCCAATCCTTGGGCTAGTAAAAACATGCATCATGAAATCCCTAACCCTAAGCCATTTTATACAACCCTTTTGTCACTTTAGGGTTAGAATCGGTTACAACAATGTCCCACTTGGGGATTGATTAGGATCCACACAAAACAAAAATCTTCCACTTGGGGATTGATCGGGCTCCACACAAAACAACAATCTCCCACAAGATCCAACCACCTTGGACTCTATTATTCCTTTATTCTATTCACTCTAGTAGACCAACCGAAGCTGAACAGGAATTCAACTTCTCCCTTGTCATGACCATTGTAAATATATCTGTTGGATTATCATCTTTATGTATCTTTCCAGTTTTAATTTTCCATCATCCAAAACTAGCCAAATGAAATGGTACCACAACTATATGTGTTTTTTCTTTGAGTGCAAAGAATTATTCTTCACAAGATGAATGACACTCTAGCTGTCTCTATACAGATAATTATCCATCTATGGATTTCCCAATTCTTCTATGAATAATTGAAGCCATATCATCTCCTTGGTTGCCTCTGTATTGGGTAAAGCATTCACCTTTTGTAACCAAGAAATCCAACTCACTATTGCCCCACCAATAGTAAATACATAGCCTATAGAACTCTTCCTTCTATCTATATCTCCTACCAAATTTGAGTCAACATAGCCTTGTACAATAGTAGTAGTAGATCCCCCAAAGTGTATACACTTACTAGATGTACCTCTCAAATATATGAGAATCCATTTGACTGCATTCCAATGCTCAATCCCAGGGTGACTCATATACCTACTAATGAATCCCACTTCATGTGCAATATCTGGCCTAGTACATACCATAGCACACATTAAGCTCCCTACAGTTGAAGCATAAGGTACCTTGGACATTTTAGCCTCCTCTTTTGTTTTCTTTGGACACATCGCCTTAGGCAATTTCAAATGACCAAGCAAAGGTGTTCTAATAGCTTTGGCATTCTCCATAGAGAAAAATTGAAACACCTTCTCAATATAATCAGCTGGAGATAAAGTCAATTTCCTATTTTTCCTATCTCTACAAATTTTCATACTAAGGATTTGTGTTTCTACCCCAAATCTTTCGTAGAAAATGAAAGTGCTAACTTTTATTTCAACCCCTTAATGTGATCCATGTTAGACCCAGCTACAAGCATATCATCAACATATAGTAGAGGACATGGGAGGAGTAAGCTTCATATCCCTCATGTGAGCCATAGAGTTGAGGAGAGCGGGGAAGAGAATAGTGGTGAGCATCATGGTAATTCAGGAGAGATCAATGCTATGCAAATACTCTAGACTATTTTATAAAATCTACATGTACATGAGAATTTTGAATAGGAAGCATCTCACCATTCTAATAATGAGGAGAGACAGAGATCTAGGAGTCTCATAAGAAGGGACACTACCCTTGGTGAAGAGGCTGCAAAGGCCAATCATATGTGAGATCTTTTGAGATCATGTCCTCCTCCTCTTAATGGTCTTGGAACTAGTTTCAAGGAAAATAAATGGCCCATTGCATTGGATTGATATTTTTCTATGCATCAATTCGATACCAATTTTAGGGTAATGTGTGTCATTATGCACATCGAAGGTTTTGCAACGTCTTGGTGAAAGATTGAGGAGAAAAAAGTTTAGCTTGCCATGGAGACTTTCACTTGGGAGATATTTCTTGATAATTTTTTAAAAAGATTCATATCTGATCAATGGTAGCAGCATCACGCAAATGAGTTCCATAATCTATGACAATTATGTATGACTATCCAAGACTATGAGTGTCATTTCTTTCAGCTCAAACCTTATGTAGGATTTAGTGATAATTCACCACTGATGTTGCAGCACTTCATCAGGGGACTTAATGGTTGCATCATTAGGGGAGTTAAGGTTTTCAAATCTAAGATGCTCAAGGAAGTGATTATTAAGGCTACCTTGGTGGAGGCAAATTTTTCATTGGGTCAGTGTGGATAGGTGGGAGTTCAAAATGGTGTTCCTACACCTTCAGGCTATAGAGGTAATCCATTCCAAGGGGAAGGTAACTTTAAGAAACCTCCTCACATCTTCTATAATTATCATTAGAAGGGAATGGACCCTCCATCATAGAGTGATGGTTCTCAATCTAAGAAATTCTATAACTTTCCGCACAATAGGCATAACCAGCCCAGCTAGCCTGCACAAAGTACATATTTAGTTTCTATCAGGGATCATTTTCAGTAGTCTAGTGCACCCCCCGCTTAGAGAGGTCATGGTAGAAGTAGTGGTTGTTTCTCATGTGGATAGTATGCTCACATAGTAGTGAATTTCCCCCCACATGCATCATAATTTTTAGCATAGAGGCTTGCAACTTTTGAGCATACAATAGGATATGCAGATAGATCTCATAGAGTATTTGTAGTTGTGGATCATTGTCAAGCATAGCACTAAGGTACTATGGTACAAACTTTAGGTGCTACTAGAGGTATTTATCTTTCTATATTATTTGATTTAGGAGCTATAGATTTTTTTATATCTCCTTGTGTAGTAGATAAATGTGGGCTAGTGGTAGTAAAGCAAGACATAGGTTGGCAAGTGGAGTTAGCCTCTAGGGAAATGGTATCAATGAACTCTCTAGCGCATAAATGTGAGTTGAACTCGGATAAATTCATTACCTCGGTTGATATTTGTGTGATTCTTTTTAGATCAAATGATATTGTCCTTGGGATGGATTGGTTAGCTTCTCATGGAGCCATTATTCATTGTAGACAAAATATTATCAAATGCAAGGATGATGTTGGCAAGAATTTTGATATTGTGGGAGTTCAGTGTCCTGTATCTCTTTGCATGGTTTCCACTATGAAACTCAAGTGAAGCATGTGAAATGGTTGCCAGGCTTTTGCAATAACTATGAATGATTTGGATGAAATTGAAACTAAGGAGAGGACTCTTGATCATCCTACTCTTCATGAATCCACTAATGCCTTTCCTAGTGAGATTCTATGTATGCCACCAAAGTGTGACATAGATTTTTGTATTGATATTGTTCTAGGTGCATAACCTATATCTAGAGCTCCTTATCGGATGACCACACAATATTTGAGTGATTTTAAGCTCTAGTTAGAGGATCTTTTGGTAAAAGGTAGTATTCGGCCAAGTGTTTCTCCATGGGGAGCACATGTACTCTTTGTTTAGAAGAAATATGGATCTTTACAATTGTGCATCGACTATAAACAATTGAACAAGGTAATGATCAAGAATTGGTATCCTTTGCCAAGGATTGATGATCTCTTTGATCAGATAAAATAGGCCAAGGTATTCTAAAAAGATTGATCTCAAATCAGGATACCATTAGTTACACATCCAAGATCCAGATATTCACAAGATTACATTCCACACTCACTATAGACATTATGAGTTCATAGTATTCCCTTTTGGTTTGACAAATACTCCATCTATTTTCATGTGCCTGATGAATGGATTATTTTTTTCTTACCTTGACCATTTTTTTATCATCTTCTTGGATGATATATTGATATATTGATATATTCTAAATCCATATAAGAGCATGAGGAACATCTACGACTAGTTTTGTAGTGTCTTTGTGACAATCAGTTGAATCCTAATGTGGTGAAGTGTGACTTCTTTTAGTCTAAAGTTTAGTATTTGGGACATGTGATCAAAGGTGAGGGTATTTTAGTAGATTCTTCAAATATTCAAGCTATAGTATATTGGCCAACCCACACCAATGTGACCAAGTTTCATAGTTTCATGGGCTTGGCGAGATATTATCACAAGTTTTTTATGGACTTCTCTATAGTTGCATATCATATTACTTCTCTTCAAAGGAAAATGAAGAAGCATGTTTGGACAAAGAAGTGTGAAAAGGCTTTTCAGAACCTCAAGGAGCAATTGACTAGTGCACCTATTCTAGCAATATCTGAACTATTAGGTGATTTCATGGTGTGTGTTAATGCTTCTTTGGAAGGTCTTGGAGAAGTCCTTATCCAGGAAGGATGTGTAATTACTTACGAATCTCAAAAAATCAAGGATCATGAATTGAACTATCTTACACATGATCTTGAGTTAGCAGCAATAGCTCATGCATTAGTCCGATGGAGAAATTTTCTATCAGGATTTCATTCGAGCTTCATAGTGATCATTGTAGTTTACAGTATATCTTTACCTAGTATATTCTAAATGCTATGTAGAGGCAATGGATGAAGTTTCTTTGTGAGTATGAATTTGAGTTCAAGTACATCTAGGGTAAGGAGAATGTTTTTTCTTACACCTTGAGTCACATAAGACATGATATATTTGTTGGAAATATTCAAGACTATCTAGGTTACTAAGAGGGGAGGGGTGAATCAGTAACTTCAAAACTTTTAACAGATTCAGATCTTAATAATATTAGATTGATAATCTGACTGCATGCATGAGTAACAAAAAGAATAAAACATTCATAACACTTTGAACACAGAGATTTGGTGACCCAGAAACCTTCCAAGTAGAAAGTAAAACTGGGGTGGGGATGATACCTACAAAACTTCAATACTACAGTATAAAGTTTGCTGGTTAAGGCTTAAAATGATCACTTCTGATGATCTACCCTATTAGGAGCAATAAGGACTGCTAGGTCCACCTTGTTAGAGGATTTACAAACATACAATGAAGTATGCACTCGGTTAAGAGATTTTACAAAGACTGTTAAGTCTACCCGGTTAAAGGATTTCAAGCTGATTCACCTATTAGGATGAAACAGTAGATCTCTTACTTGCAACTGTACTTGTTGATTGAGATTCTCTGATGAACTGATCACCTTCTGTGATGGATAGATCTTTGCTGCTTCTTATACTGTTGTAGCCCTTTGTAATTCGCTTATCTCTGCCTTTCCTTCTTTTTCATCTTTTGCTATTTTTCACCTTGGATATGATATAAAACATTGTTTATATATATCAATCCAAAACAATTACAAAATAATTACAAAGTCGGCTCTTAAACAAGCTAACACAAATATTACTGAGTCAGCCCAAATATAGTGACTCGGTTACTACAAACTAACTCGGTGACTTTTTGATACTCGGCATCCACTGTGTTACTTGGCATCATCATGGACTCAGTAGAAGTGGAGGCACGGTCCATACTAACCACTTGGTTGTAGTTTCAAACACGGTATATACTGGAGACTCGATAGATATAGTGTCACTTGATAAACACTATTCTACTCGGTAAGCACTGTCTTGCTCGGTAAGCACTGTTCTGCTCGGTAAGCACTATTCTAGTCGGTAAGCACGTAGAGTCTGAATAAGTGTTGTCACTGATGACAATCATACCTAATGCCAACAATCTCCCCCTTTGGCATTAGTGACAAAACACTTATTGCCCAAAACTTATATACACAATCATGCTGACACTGGTTTTGTATATACATTTCATGTCTCCCTTATACAGTATATATAAAAATATCTTATTTCACCTCATACTCATATTTTCTATTTATACTTTCTCCCCCTTTCATATCTCATATACTTTCTCCCCCTTTTTGACAATAATGCCAAAGGTGTATATACAAATATTTTACACAGAGATACCAAAATGTGAGAGAAAATCAAAATGCACCTTTCCAATTAGTGCTAGAATTCTATCCCAATTCTCTTGCAGAATCTTGCATGTATGGAGTGCAACTTGGACTTCTGCAGAGAGTTCAATCATGTGATCTACAATTGAAAACTGATTGTCATGGATCAATGTTTTTGAGTATACAATATGCTTCTGCATTGTATCCATGATGGGAAGGATCATGTTCTAAATATCTATTAATGTTGATCTGATCCTTGCATCTTCTTTCAATAACTCTGACTGCTTATCAGATAGGAATCTGACTATCATCTGATGTGCAGAGCTTGAACTAGGTTCAAGTTGCAACTTTTGTGCACTGATCTTCAGATCCTCATCAATCTTATTTATTTTTTCTTTAATCTCCTTTGAGAACTCAGTAACATTACAAATTTTGACAAAAAGAGATGTTACCTTGGAATAGGAGGACTCAATGCTAGTCAAAACTGAAGATAACCCTACCTGATTGATAGCTATTTGTTGAGCAATGTGCTCAAGCACTTCATTTTCAAACTTCTTCTCAGCCTTTTCAAGCAACTTGTCTGTTCCAGAGGAATCATCATTAAACCTGTTAATTGCTTCTGCCAACTGCAACAAAATGTGTTGAGAGGAATCAACTTTAACACCTATAGCTTCTGTCAAAATGTTCTTGGCATCCTTAATGATCTTATATTCCTTATCTCTTTCTTCTTTTAGTTTCTTCTACTTTGCTTTCTTCTGGAGGAGTTCACCAACTATTTGCATTTGATCTGTAGTGAGGTTCACAAAATCTAGCTGGGGAATTTGTATCTCCTCATCTAGATCTATACCTTCTACTACACTCTTACTTAGAAATTTTGTACTCGGTTGAGTCTTTATACTTATTGCCTTTGTAGTAGAAATTATTGTAGACACAGTAGGACTAGTAGTGAAAACTGATAAACTTCTGACTAATGGGATGCTAACTGGAAAACTTGATAAATAAAAAATTGAAGTATTTACAACTATAGAATCTGAAGTACTTACTGCTGAAAAACTCAAATTTGAAGAAGGTACAGAAGACTACAACTCGGTGGAAGAAGGAGGTTGAAGCTCAGTAGATGAAGTGGTAGCCACTTCTGTTGTTGATACATTGAGTTGTGCTAGTGATGATTGGGTATCTAAGGGAGTTGTTACAATCACACTTGAAGTTTTCTCCAGGCTAGATGTAGCAATTTTTACTAGAGAGTGGGGAAGTGAGGCAATTACCTCTGCAGCTATCTGAACTGGATCATCTTCCTCAACATTCTTCTCAGCTTCCTCAATAGCTTCTTTTCCTGCTTCCTTTGTCACAACATTATCAATCTGAACTATTTCTTCTTCTTCTTCATCATCACTATCATCTTCAATATCTTTAATTTTCACAGTTTTAGTGCTCGGTTTGTGAAGATGATAGATGTTTTTCCAAGTAGAATTTGCACTCTTCACAACCAACTCTATATCTTTGATCAAAATCAAACAACTGTTGAATTTTAGTGTCATCTTGCACTCATTTTCTATCAATGCCTTATTTATTTCATCATCTTTCAAACTTGGCATTAACTGTCTTAAGGTTTGAGCATATATGTCCTTAACAGTTTGTCTTGCATTAGACCATCTCAACTTGACTTTATCTAATAGAATACCTAGAATTTGAGAAGCCATATCATCAGGTGAGTACTTCCATTTTCCCATTTTCTCAATGATAGCATCTTCTATTTCCTGCTACTCTACCTTTGATTTAATTTCATATTTGAGAGATTTGAAATTTGCAATTCCAGATCCTTCTCTCAAATCCTTAATCTTTTGTTCAAATGAGGGAGGAGGCCTTTTGAGTACTATATCATCATTGATTTTACCTAGCTTGCCCCTTGATCTTTTCCTTGTGAATACTATAGTGGATTGCTCGGGTTCCTTGGTGATAGTTACCTTTCCTTTCTTCTTTACAAGCACTTGTTCTTCTGTATTCTCATCCTTTTCTTCTTCTTCTACAATATCTTCTCCTATGCCCTCGGTTAACATTAGAGGTGTGCTAGATTGCATCTTGGCCATCCTCTTTCTACCTTTGTTAACCGCCTATGGAAGTTTTATGCTTAGCTCAATTCTTATCTTAGCTTCATCATATGTTCCCAAGTATGGAGCCTTTGGATCAACAAGTTGATTTACTAGGGCTTCAATTATATCCTTTGTTTCATCAATGTTTACCTCATAAGGAAGAAGTTTCACCCATACAATCCTGGGCCTTATTGCTTGAATGTATACTCAATCACAATCAACCATGAAACAAACATCATCTTTATAATCTTCCACCAATTTTAGTGGAATTCAAAATCTGTTATTCATCTTCTTCTTAAAAGATTCAAAATAGTTATCCATTATGCTTGTAAAATTCTCACCCATTTCTGCAATATACTCATTTCTCTGATAAAGAATAGGTACATCCTTTCTCCATTTTATTGTGCCTTTTAATGGGAAAAACTTTTGAGCATAGAAAAATAAACAAACCAACAGTGAGCCAAACTTACATGGATTGTTCTTTGAGGTTTGGATGCTCTCCATATTCTTGTTGAACTATTTCAACAAAAGATCTGCTAGGTCAAATGACAAATTGTTCTTCACAATTTTATAGGCTAGGTCAACTGCTTCACACGGAACACTATTCTGCCGACTTGAACTGTATATCTTGTGAGCTATTACATATGTGCCAAATTTTAGTTCTACATCAGTAATACTGTTAATTTTCATACCTCTACCGTCCCATTCGACTAGGGTTTTCTTTTCCAGCTCTACCCAACCTAGGGTTTTTGTAGATTTAGCCTTGGCAAGCATGGGAAGACCAGTGATTCAGTGAATCATCTTCTTTGTTATTTCTTCTGGTTGCTCAAGCCAAATTTTACCTTCATGTACTCAGCTCAGAATATATCTTATCCATTTTATCTGGAAATCCTGAGGCAAGTGGGTGATATGTGTTAAACCCTTATCTTCCAAATGTTTATGTCCCAGTTTGAGAACACCATCAACACACAGTTCATCATGAACAACATCTATCTCTAGGGTTCCAAGTTCTTGAATTGTACCTCTAAAATGACTGTGAATGTCATTTACAAGAAGTACCTTTGGAGGAATTTGAGACTGAGCTCCACTCAGATCTAGGGTTTCTACAACCGCGGGCACGAGTTTGAAATCCAGTGCTTTCCATTCTCCATGAACCAACATTTCTGAACCTTTCTTTACTTTGGTGCTGGATGAAGCCATGGTAGCATGGTAGAAAAATTTTTGCTTTAAAATTTTGCTTCGAATCGCTGGATCGCACTAGAAATTTCTCTGCTCAAAATGCTGATATTCATGGTGAAGAATGAACTTGATTTCATGCTTTTTGTTAAAACTTTGTCATTAATGCTCCATAGGAATTAGGGTATTGAATTCGATAGACTGTCATCCACTATGCATTAAATGCTCGGTGAAGATTCTGCAACTCAGAGAACATATGAATTCATACTTCTCTGACCTTACTCAGTAACCAAATGAAATTAGGTTACTCCCGACCTTGCTTGGTGGTAACTGATACCGACCTTCTTGTGATCCTGCTATATCTTGCATACTGATTTGGATCTTTCTTCCTTTTAGTTCAGGAACTATTTTGGAATATGTCTATGAAGATACAGTTCCAGTGCTTTCTTGGAGACTAGTTAGAGTTCATAGAGCCACTCCCTTCATGAGTGACTACATTACTTGGACTAGTTTGCTTAGTAGGTTTAGGAATCCACTGCTGTCTCATCTGCTTCCTAATGCTATTTTCTTTTGCTTTCTTTTCATCTTCAACTTTGCCTAAATTCATGCAGTTTTTAGCTATGTGACAAAGCTTAGTGCAATTATAACATCTTATGGTAGAATCCCTTTTTCTCAAGTGATGCCTTACACAATTCATGCCAATGTGTCCATATTCTCCATAGTAATGACATCTACACCAAGTGTTGTAATCCCAACCAAACATTGCCTTAATAATTTGTTCCGCTGGATTAGGTGTTTTAGTTCTGCATTCTGATGCCTTATGACCTTGTTTGCTACATTTGTGACATTTGCCTTCAAATCTTGGTTTCTCCTTGCATTCATTTGCTTTATGACCAAGCTGATTTCAATTCTAGCATTTTCCATTGAATTTTCCTTTTCCATTGCTCCAACATTTGTTTGAAGTATGACCAATTTTTCCACAGTGATTACAAGTAGGTTTCTGATTCTTTTGAGTACCTTGTTTGGAGGATTCACCTTCCTCTTTGTATCCAAGTCTTGCTTTTCCTTTTTGCCTATGAAGCTTTCGTTCATACACTTGATTCATATCTTCTTGAAATTTCAACATTCTCTCATTGATTTTCCTTTCAGCATCTAGGTCACTCATCACTCTTAAATTGATTTTTTTTTCAGATCTCAACTCCTCTCTTATATTTTCATTTTCTGATCTCAGAGTCAAGATTTCTTCATTTGCATTGGAGATTTGATCAATAAGGTTTTCTAGCTGAAGGGTTTGATTATGGATTTCATTGTTCTTTCCATCTATTTCATTTTTCATCTTGTTTCTTTGTTCCAAGATTTCACAGAATCTTGTTGACTAAATTTCCTGTTCTCTTTTCAATTTTCTCACTTCTTCTTGCAGAGATCCACTCTTTTCTAGAAGTTCTTTGATTGCATTGTTTGCTTCATCTGAGCTGCTTGAAGGGAAAAAGTCTTCAATCTTTTCTTCAACATACTAGTGGTCATTAATCTGATTTGCAAGTTCCTTCTTTTTAGGGAAAGGGAAAGATGCTCTCTTGCTTCTTTGAGTTGAGTTATGGCCATTTCCAGATCTAGCTTTTCATTCTCAATTACTTTGTTAAGTCTGAATATCTCCATTGTCCTGAATCTTTTCTCAAGCTATCAAACTTTATTCTAAGAACCACAGTGCTCTGATACCAATTGTTGGAAATATTCAAGACTATCCAGGTTACTGAGAGGGGAGGGGTGAATCAGTAACTTCAAAACTTTTAACAGATTCAGATCTTAATAATATTAGATTGATAATCTGACTGCATGCATGAGTAATAGAAAGAATAAAACATTTATAACACTTTGAACACAGAGATTTGGTGACCCAAAAACCTTCCAAGTAGAAAGTAAAACTAGGGTGGGGATGATACCCACAAAACTTCAATACTGCAATATAAAGTTTGTCGATTAAGGCTTACAATGATCACTTCTGATGATCTGCCCTATTAGGAGCAATAAGGACTGCTAGGTCCACCTTGTTAGAGGATTTACAAACATACAATGAAGTATGCACTCGGTTAAGAGATTTTACAAAGACTGTTAAGTCTACCCAGTTAAAGGGTTTCAAGTTGATTCACCTATTAGGATGAAACAGTAGATCTCTTACTTGCAAGTGTACTTGCTGATTGAGATTCTCTGATGAATTGATCACCTTCGATGATGGATAGATCTTTGCTACTTCTTATACTGTTGTAGCCCTTTGTAATTCATTTATCTCTACCTTTCTCTCTTTTTCATCTTTCGCTATTTTTCACCTTGGATATGATATAAAACATTGTTTATATATATCAATCCAAAACAATTACAAAATAATTACAAAGTTAGCTCTTAAACAAGATAACACAAATATTACTGAGTTGGCCCAAATATAGTGACTTGGTGACTTTCTGATACTCGGCACCCACTGTGTTACTCGGCATCATCATGCACTCGGTAGAAGTGGAGGCACAGTCCATACTAACCACTCGGTTGTAGTTTCAAACACAGTATATACTAGAGACTCGGTAGATATAGTGTCACTCGGTAAACACTGTTATGCTCGGTAAGCACTGTTCTACTCAGTAAGCATGCAGAGTCTGAATAAGTGTTGTCACTGATGACAATCATACCTAATGCCAACAATATTAGCTTTGACTCTTATTGTAGATTTGTGAAGTCATATAATCTAGGAACTTCCAAAAGATACTTGGTACAGGGAAGTGAGTGTTGAGATTGAATTAGGGAGACCTTTGGAAGGCACATTCTTAGGTTATGTTTTGGAGTTAGATAGCCTTTTTCATTATACGATTCAGATATGTGTACCTTCATTAGATGATATTCATACCTTGATTTTATACAAGTCTCATCGTGCACCTTAATTGACACATCTAGGTGTCAAGAAGATGCATGTAGACCTTCAAAAACTATATTATTGGTCTAGTATGAAACATGACATTTCTAATTTTGTGGCAAGATGTCTAGAGTTTCAGAGTGTTAAGGAAGACCATCAACATCCAGTAGGGCTTTTGTAGCCTAATCTTGTTCCATCATGGAAATGGGATATCATCTCAATGGATTTCATCATGGATTTGCCTATGACTCCTCATAGACATGATACCATCATGGTCATTATTGAGTGGTTGAACAAAGTGGAAACCTTTTCTCCTATGAGAGAATCCTATACAATAGCATCAATAACTAGAGTCTTTATGTAGGATATTGTGATATTACATGATATTCTCCACCAAATTATATCAAATAGGGATCTAGTATTAACTTCTACATTTTGGACTTCTTTGAAGCGTGATCTTGGAGCACAGCTAAATTTTAGTTCAATATATCACCCTGAGACCAATGGACAGGCATAGTGGGTTAATCGGGTGTTAGAAGATATGTTGAGGATGTCTGTCATATATAGATAGACTCATTGGGAGGACTATTTTTATTTGGTTGAGTTTTATTACAATAATGGCTATCATAGTCTAATTGGTTTGTCATCTTTTCAGACTTTGTATGGTTGTTTGTGTCATACACCTTTGGGTTGGGATAGGCTAGAGGATTTTTTTATGTTAGGTCTTGAGATGATCCAAGATATAGAGAAGCATATGGAGTGCATTCGTAAGCATGTGACCACAGTCCAAGATAAGAAAAAGAAGTATGCAGATGCTCATAGGGTGGGTAGATAATTTGTAGTTGGTGTTAAGTTATTTCTGAGAGTGCATCCATGGAAGATTCTGATCCATTATGGAAATGGTTTGATGTTTTGCACCTCATTTTGTTTTTAGAATTGAGATTCTTGAGAGGATAGGACCAATTGCTTTCCGTCTTTCTTTTTTGCCCATCTTATCTCGTGTTCATGATGTTTTCCATGTTTTAGTACTTAGACAGTATATTCCAGATATTACACATGTTCTTCACTGGAATGCATTACAGGTAGAGGACAAGTAGCTTGCTTTGGAGCTCATTTGCATACTTCAGCAATGAGATTTGACCCCTAGGGATCGCATGGTATCAAGAAGGTAAGGGTCCAATCACATCCTACTCATGAGTCATAAATGACTTGGGAGGACATAGCGGGACTATGAGATTTATATCCCTATTTGTTTGTAGGCTTCTAGGAGTAAGCCTAATTTTAAGGGAGGTGTATGTAGTACCCACACATAGTTTTCTTTTTCAATTTTATATTTCCAAACTCTTTTAGGCCACTTTCATGTGTGTTGATTATTTTAGCTTTATTATGTGGCTTTGGATTATGACATTATATGGTGATTTGATATTGGATAGTCATGAGATATCATATTTTTATAATTAGATGATATTAGTACTTTGATGATGATTATTTATACATGAATTCATGAGCCTTGTTCATTGAGCATGATTGTTGGTTTGTTAGGTTCAATTTTTTTCTATTCTTTGGTTGGTTATGTGGTTGGTGTGATTGTTGTGAAATGGTTAAAAGTAATTTATTGAGATTTATTATGTGGTTTGATAATTAAATCTTACTAAATATAAAAAAAATATTAAATGTGAGGGTATTTAATTAATACAAATTAATTAAATACATTTATCAATTTAAAAACTTAATTAAAGTGTAATTGTGAAATTTCAGAGATTAATTAAATATTAAAATTCAAAATTTGGGGTCGAATTCCAATAGTGGGTAGCGACAACACTACCATTTATGCGTGCTTTTTCTATTTTTTCTGCAAGCTCCCCTGATGTTGTCATAATAGCGATGGTTTTGTCATAATTTTAACACCCGCATGATTATAAACAAAAAAAAAGAAAAGAAAAATAAAGGCTCATTTCTAATTTTTATAGATCTGAGCTGCATGTGCGAAGAGGGCCCTAACTGTGGTAAAATGGGAAATTTTCCACTTTGCACTGCTCTTTTGTTGTGAACCTCGAGCTCAATTTGGAAGCTTGGAGCCTTTTGATCTTCATATGGCTGCCATGACTTGAGGTAGGCATTCAAGATTTATCTTCTCATTAACTTAATTTCATTTTGATGGTATTTGTTGATTTAATGGCACAATATGAATGTTAATACTGGCATTGTTTACATCTTTGCATTTGGAATGCTCAATGACCCACAAGTTTTGAGAGCTAAGGCATCGCTTCTATTACCTTCAAGGCATTGTGTGAAGTGTTTTATCTCTCTTTATTTGTTTTGATGTTGATATTCACTATGTGGTACTCCCTTTTTATGTTCATTTCATGAGGAAATGTGTTAATGTCTTGTGGGCTGTAAGCTAGGGCATCATGCATTGTTTATGAGCTCATTGTTTGAGCACCTCATGACCCTGCTATTTTCATGGCACCATGTGGAGTATTTAGGCATTTGATTTATGTTGATATTGATGCTCATTGATTTTTCCATGCCCGTGAGTTTTTTACATCATTGATTGGCATTATTTTATTATTGATGTCCCTATTTGATTGGTGCCATATTCATGATGTTTTGATGTTTTATGAATCTTAAACTAGGGCATCATAAGTTTTATCTATTACTCCATTCATTCTTGTTGCTCATCATGGGTTCACAGCCCGTGCTTTCTATTGATGACTGATTGAGGACCCTCGAGCCATTGCTAGGGTATCCATTGTGTGTGGTCTTTTCTTGCTTATTGGTTTAAGGAAATGTGAGCTTGATCCTATTGTTGTTATTGAAATTTGATGTTTAATATTCCTTGAAGGCCCATGAGTTATTGAATCACCATTTTCATTCTATTAAGATGCTTACTATTGTGAATTCTTTTGAGGACCCTCGAGCTTGATTCTTTTGTTGATTCATATTGTTGAGGTATACAAGGAAATTTTTCAAACATTATTACACTCAGATGAACACCAATTATTTTAAATTTCAAATTGAAGCACAAGAATTTGAATCTAATACCTCCAAACACTTCTTAACAAAATATTCAAACTACATCAATAGATTTGCAACATAGAAGAAATTTGGAGCATATCTCTTAGCACCACTACATAGAAAACTCAATAACATTTGTAACAATTAGTCACTAATGACAAAAAAAACATGTTTATATCAATGGAAACATCAATACCTCAACCAAAATACTCACTCTATTCAAACCTTAAACACTTTGATGTTGAAAGACCCTTTTAACCAAGTTGTAGGTGATAAGATCAATAGTTTTGAGCATCACTTTGATTGGTAGTCTAATGATATGATTCAGGGATTTGGTTAGCATGATCATTAGGGCCTCTCTTATGATCCATTGCAACAAAATATACATCAAAATTAATATGTATTTTTACCCCTTCAAGTCCAAACTCTCTATATAAAATTTAGGATCATGTTTCACGACTATTGATGATCTTGAAAATCTATCTTTTGAAGTATTTAGGCTTAGTTTTATGTTTTTTTATAAGATTTTATTAAGACTAAATATATGATGTAAACTCATAATGATACTTTTATATATAATACAATGGTATGTAGTATAATCTATACATTTGTGAGATGTGATTAATTTCAGTTATATGATGTTTTGGGATTAAATAGGTGTGTTTGTATACTTTCTCCATTTTAAACTAACCTATGACTTCAAAGGAGGAATTATGAAATATAATTGTGGGTATTTATCTCTTCTATAATTATGGAGGAGTCAAAGGCAATGATCAATGAGGTTTCTCTCACAAAAATGGTCATATTCCTTTGCTACTTCTATGCACACAGATATGGAGACTTTATGCTTTGACAATGGTCATTCGTTGGGTGGCAATTTTTTTCCTATAAAATTAAAAGATCTATGATGGCATGTTTGAGTTCTACTTGGACTCCATGTTTTTAGATCTGTTAAGTAGTTGTTTAATTTTTATAATAAATCATATATTGTTAAAGAATGACATATAGAGATTCAACGACATATATGATTACTGCTTCTAAGATTTCCTATAAAATCCAAGAAAGTTTTAATAGTTTTGGTTCAAATGTTCTGAAATATTTTTTTAGATTACAATAATTAATATATACTATTTCTATTATAATTTCTAGTACTATTAATGCAAGGGTACAATTATCTTCAATTGATTAAAGTTCTAAATTCATTCAAGGTTATGAATCCTTATGCAAGGGCTTCTTGAGGTGAAGTATTCTTCTAGTTAGATTAGATTAATTAGTAATTTGATTTATTACATTTCTTCATAGTGGTAATATGTTTAATTTATTATCAATTACTTTAGATGATAGTTTTACTCACTTAATAATAAGAAGTTAAACTAGTTTAGCATAGATTCAGTTAGTCTCAATATAAAAAGAATTTTATTATAAGTTAATTTATTATTATTTCACTAGTTTATTCAATTGCAACCATCCTTGTGTGATCACACTCACAACCACTACCATGTGACTAGAACCAATGTTAGATTTTGTTTATCATTGTTGTTTCGTTTATAAATTATTACTATTTTATGCATTAAAGTAGAAGCTAGAGATAATCTACTACATATAGAATGGTAGTGTCATCTAAGTATATACATCCCTAGTCAATAATTAAATGAGCTTCCCCTAAGATAAAAGATTACTTAATTGAGGAATAGTTTCCTTGTTAGGAGCATGCATAGATTTGTATACTCCAACTAATTATCCATAATGGAAGCCAATCATTGCTAGGGATGGTGTTAAGGCTTAGGATTTATCTAGCATAGATTTCATTTCTTACTATTTCCTTTCATAGAATAATTGTTATATTTTCCAATTCTACAATTTAGTTAGTATAATCTTTGTTTAAAAAAATCTATGAACAAGTTGATGAAGATAATTATAGGCTCAAGATACATATGGAATGCAATGGGAGAGAGATTCATTAGAAATATGTCTTCCCTATTATAAGTGAAAAGATATGTACTAGAAACACATATTAACTTAGTGAACCCATTACGTAAGATAAGAGAAAAAGAGGAAGAGACACAACGATAGGATAAGGAGACCCCTTTAGGGAACCTTGACAAGAAGAACCTTCACATATCTCTAAGCATACAAAATAAATAATCAAAATGTTTAACAAGGAGCTAGAGAATCCATGAGACCCTATCACCTTTCAATTCCCTATATCAAATGAGGAAGAGATACCACACTCAAGAATATACCCCCATATACTTTACATAATTTCTACTTAGTTAGAAAAGATCTTAATACTTTTCTATTTCAATTTGATGTTCTTTTCTAGAGATATCATTATACTATTGACGCCCATATACTTAACACTAATTCATGGAGCTCTTGTTTGAACTGTGGCATCATTTTTTCATTGTTGATCTTATGGCCCCCATGCTTTCTCAATGATCCTCGATGTTCACTTATGGCATCCTGCCCTTGGCTGGTGCTCTATTTTTTATATTTCTACTATTATATCATACATTAATACACTTACTATTTTGAATTTGAGCTCGGGCATCATGCAATGTTATTTTTTTCATTGCATGCACCATATATTGTTTTATACACTATTTATTTCATTGAGACCATGAGATTAGCATTTGTAATGTATTTGTTGTTATTGGATCAATGTTGCCATGTTGTTGAGGTTGTAGATGCATTGAATCACCACTTCCATTCTATTTTGATAACATGCTAGCTTGAATATCTAGATGTGAATCATTGTATCACTATCATCTAGGCTAAATGATCTTGCATACTATTTTATCAAGATTTCCTTTTACCAATCTTGTATAAGCAACATACCATGTTGTCTCATAGCCAATGAGCTATTTCTTGATAACACATTTGACATCATATGTTTTTCTCCACTTTGGTCTTGATTTACTCACTACATGCACATGTTTCCTAAGTGCACATGTTATATAGCATAGTTACTTTTAGAAGTGTATGGTTTGAATTTGCACATGCATAATTATAGATGAGGAACAGTAATAGGGTGCCAGGAATTGCTTAGATCCTTTGGATCTGACCCCATATTTTCCTTCCTTGCATGTTCTAGATCATATAGGAGTATACTGGATTCAACCCTAGGTCAACACTTCATTACTTCAGGCAATATCTAGTACCTTCATTATTTATGTTCATCTACTTATGTATGTTTGCATTCATTCATATTCTTCTAAAAGTTCATTGTTCTCATGGCCTGTGTGAGCCCAAATGATCTTATCTTTCACTTGCTTTCTTTGTACAGTACATACAAGATATTTGGTATATATATGTACCTGTAATCTTTAGATACAGATATTTCTTTTCCCTACATGTATCTTATCTCATGAAATGAACACAAATTTAAACAAGATCATCTAATAATGCAAACTAGGGTACTGTAGTCTCTCATCTAGTAATTAGGTTACCAATCTAAAATGAATATGAAAATTATGGTAACAATATTACCATGAATCCCTACTAGACTACTTGTTAGATGTGTTGAGGTATTACACTCTCCCATCCCTATTTTTTTTGTGTATGAGTGACTTATCAAATCACATACCCATGCCTTAACTCCAACATGGCTTGATTCAAAGACTTTTTCTTTAGTACTTATCTTGAATTTATTTTCAGAATCTTTGAACACGTGGTATTTTTTTTTTCCAAATGACATAGGTAAAGGTTTGTGATGCAATCAAATGACAAGAGAACAACTTGGTGCAAGGGCACTCTTGTTCCTATGAGATAGATTTTTTGGGTTTTGTATTGTTTAGGGTTATTCTATATAAATAAGGTTAGGTTTGACCATTAGTGACCATATATGACCATTCTTGATGTTTTTGGGTCATTTCATGAAAAGATGTAAAAGTTTCTTAAAAGTTGTCATGTTGTCATGACAACATTTTCATTTGTAATGAATTTTTTTTGCAAATTGGTTGCAAGTTGGTTTTGGTCATTTTGGAGGTTAAGGAATGATTTTGTGCATACATAAATTTCCCTATGTAGAAGACTTCAATTGACAATAAATTGGAATAAATCACATTATAGAAGACAAAAAAAAGGTTGATCCATTTTATTTGTGGTGGTAGAGGGATTTGTAGGGTCTTTAAGAGTCCAAATTAATTTATTGGAAGCCATTTTAGTAAGGGACATTAATTATTTTTTTGACTGTCCTAAAAGGAAAATTTGTAATAGTCATAACTCACAAAGATTTTCATTCAAAGATGATCTCTTGATGGGATGTTTGGGTGATAAATCCTTAGTAGACAAGTCATAGTTTTTGGGAATATTCCTCATGTCAATTTTGAAAAGGTTGGAGTCATGTATATGTTTCTTTAACCCTAAGACACTAAATTTGATAGTTCTAATTATAGAGGACTAATGTTACAATATCTTAGATGTTAAGAACCATTACTAAGGATTGAACATAAGTCTAAAAGTCCCCAAACCTAGTGTTCTATGTGTCCTTATTGCCTTTGTAATTTTGGTTCAACCGGGCTATAGGATGCACAAGCCTAGAGGCCAAGGAAAGTACCCAAGATAACTTGAAATAATGATGAATGAAACCATTGTCCTTATGTGGGTAAACCCATACAAGTGTTCTTCCTTTGCATCACAACTCCTACTTGAGGATCCGCAATCATGCATTTATGTTCAAGACTTATTACTACCTTGGTCTTTATGAATATTAGGATGACATCTCAATTGGGAAATGAAAACCAAATCCTTTCATAGACCAATCACAACCAAGGCACGTGGGTGCTCCTTCACCAATTTTTCATAAGTCCTCATAAGGAGAGGTTTATGCATCACAACTAGTCTATGATATGTAACACTACAAAATTTTATTATGTAATGATACAAAATTAATGTATGTATTTATGTTAAAGTAGTACACAATAAATATATACAAAATTCATTTATGCATTTATATTAAAGATGTACAAAACTCAGCCTCTAAATATGTACAAATCATCTCATAGCCACTTATAAATACAAAAATTGGAATCTAAATATGCACATGACAACTCATTACCACTTATATACAAAATTTAGCCTCTAAATATGAGAAAAACTTACCAATCCTTCCATTTGTGTGTATGAGGAAAGTCTTCAGTAGAATATATTGTCACTCTCTTATTATTAGAATATACTTCCTGTCCTAACTTGACAACTAGATCTCTCTCCTTTCCAGATTCATCAACACCTTTCCTTATAAAAGGTTCACTCAATCCCTTAACTAACAATCACCATTGTATCAATGAATGACCCACAAGTTCTTCTTATACTCTTTTCACACCATTACAAGACTCTATTGGAATTGTTACATGTCCATTATCTTCCCAAGATCTATGGACCCGCACAAACATAACCTTGACTTGATTGTCCACAAAAAATTACCATGACCATTCCATGTCTTCATAACCCTTTCAACCATAACCAAACAATTAATTCACCCATTGATCAACCTCACTATAAAAAACCATCATTTCATGATTTTTATTACAATAATTTCATTGCATTCTTCCATTCCATCAAATCAAATACCCACTCTTTGATTGTCACATGATTTTTATTATGACAATGTCATTGCATGCTTCCATTCCCTTTTCAATAAGCTATGTTCTTACATAATTATTGAATCACTTAATTTGCTATTTTGTCATGCATCATTTTTCAATCCAATTTTTTGCAAATAATAAATACAACTGATTAGAGGGGGTCATATACCATTTCTACCACTCTTGTTATTGAGATTTCAAATGTTGACTTGTGTTATATAGAAGTCACCACCTAGGGTATGTGCTTCTTGGTGTGCTCACACAAGTGCCTTAAGGACCTTTCTTGTCCTTTCCAAAGGATCCTATTCACTTCTAGGATCTCACTAGCCTTAATTATTCAACCTAAGACCTTCCAAACTCTATCCTAAGAGTCAATTTTCTTGTGCTTAGCCTTGAAGGACATCCACCATTTAGTTTTGTCTCAATGCTTTCTTAACACCTAGAACACTCTAAGTGTTTTTCACCATGAACTAACTTTGGGGTTGCAGGGGTACCATTCCACTTCAAAACATTCATTATTTTTCCATTTGAATCCATTTTGATGGATCTCAAATTCTTCTCCTATCAGGTTCTAAGTTTATCCTTTTAGAGACCTAATTAGGCCTCGTGTTTCTTGTAGCCCTTGATAGGGTCTTTTTCCCATTTGGTGCCAAAACCTTCCAAAACACCTACAAAAAAAATTGGATATTCGAATACCCTTTTGTAATTTACTATAGATTCAAGAGGTTTTAGGGTTCTAAGGCCTCCGTACAGTGGCTTCCTACAATGTAGGGCTAATAGGGCTAATAGGCCTATTTTTAAGGTCTTTTCCTGATTTCTTGTTCAAAGCCCAATCAAATGGATTGTTCAGTGCCCAATATCTTCAGCATGAAATGAATTGTTCATATGCCTCCTAGGACAATTCATGTTATGTACTTCTCATTAGTCCCCTGCCTGTAGCATTCAAATCTTCATTGTCATACCTCTAATCGGGTACACTAGTCTTGCCTAGGGTATGATCTTAAATCCAATAGCTCGACTCTTCAAGACTTCTACATGCATATTCACATTGTACATATGCTCCCCTAAAACATTCATCCACCCTTAGGAGATTCCCATGGTTAGATTTCATGGGGGATCCATTGAAACTCAACCTACTCTAAACTGGACCAGTAGACTCCCTAGTTGCTAATCAATTTATTAAAGCTACTAAACTAACTCTACAATGCGTGCACAAAGAATGAAGTTTTTTTGAATATAACCTACCAACACAAATCTAATACTACTTCATAGGTTTCAATCCATCTTATGGCACTATCACACAAGAATGCTCGGGTAAGTCTTCAAAACCAGAATTGTAGAGCTTTCTTCTATTTCATAAACTTACTTACATTCACACACTAACTCCCTTACTTTGAGAATGAGCCTAGATTAGTATCACAAGATACTCTTCCACCATCATAGACCTTGGCATTGATTTCCCACTCCTAGAATTGAGGGAATCCTATGTGACCAAGTTACATGCAACCCATGCACAAGATTGCCAATGATGTCAAGATCACTTTGGCACCTTTATTTTTATGAGGAAGCCTATATTCTAGGGCCTCTATCCCATGTATTTTGAAGAACTAACATCATTAAAGCCTAATAAGGCATCTTTACTACAATACCAAGTTCTAGGACACATTAAGGCCCATTCCTTAATCACACCAAAACTAAACATTAAAACTATCTAACAAGACTAGGTTGGATTAGATACTAACTATCAATCCACCTAGCCACACACCTTGCAAGACCTTTTAAGGTCTAAAATAAACATACCCTAACTTGGTTAAGGTTAGATACAAGCAAAAATAGATAAAGACTAGGAGGTTAGCCTAGGTGCACCTACACCATCCTCCCTAAGTGAAAGCTTTCAATCCACCCTTGGATTAAATAAGTTGAGATCAATGCCCAACTTTTTAAACTTTGATTATATTATCCATGTTGCATCTGCATCCAACTTCCCTTTCCATTTGATTAAGTGTTATTTATAGTCTTTGGTTCTATTCTTCTTGTAAATTAAGGATTCCAGTATGTAGTCTACCTTCTTGACCGATGTAGATGGCAAATGAAGCTCATCTACATCTTGAATGACTTCAGTTAAGCTCTGATCAGGATTAGGGGTTGGTCCCTTATATGGAACTAGGTCTGTAACATTGAAGATAGGTGACAGTCCACTATCCTCTTGTAACTCAACCTTGTAAGCATTGGCTCCATACTTTTCTAATATAGGATAGGGGCCAATCCTTCTCATCTACAATTTGTGAGGGACTCTTTTTTGTAGTCTGGCCTTGTTGAGGTGCACCATCACTAAATCCCCAACCTTGAATTGTATAGTGTGAGACAAAGACACTAAGTTCATGAGTCACTTTTGGTAGATTCCATGACAAAAATTAGGCACCAATCTATCCTTTGGATCTATATACCATCCTCAGACTGATGGTCAAACTGAGGTGGTAAATATGAGTCTTGGCAATCTCCTAAGATGCTTGACTAAGGAATATGGTCAACAATGGGATCAACTAAATAGGCAGGTAGAGTATGCTTACAATGACACTATGAACAGGACCACATGTAAGAGCCCTTTTGAAATTATTTATGGCATACACCCTAGAGGAATCTATGAACTTAGATAATTGACGGATGGAGTTAAAGGGAGTGGATATGCTGAAGATTTTTCCTATGCTATGCAAGAGGTTCATGATACAGTTAGGAAGACACTAATTGATAAAACTGAGAAGATCAAGAGTAAGGTTGGTCCCTTATATGGAACTAGGTCTATAACATTGAAGATAGGTGACGGTCCACTATCCTCTTGTAACTCGACCTTGTAAGCATTGGCTCCATACTTTTCTAATATAGGATAGGGTTCAATCCTTCTCATCTACAATTTGTGAGGGACTCTTTTTTGTAGTCTGGCCTTGTTGAGGTGCACCATCACTAAATCCCCAACCTTGAATTGGACATCCCTTCTACTTTCATCAACCTTACTCTTGATCTTATCAATTTTATCAATTAGTGTCTTCCTGACTATATCATGAACCTCTTGCATAGCATATGCAAAATCTTCAACATATCCACTCCCTTTAACTCCATTCTTCAATTCTCTAAGTTCATAGATTCCTCTAGGGTGTATGCCATAAATAATTTCAAAAGGGCTCTTACATGTGGTCCTGTTCACAGTGTCATTGTAAGCATACTCTACCTACCTAATTAGTTGATCCCATTGTTGACCATATTCCTCAGTCAAGCATCTTAGGAGATTGCCAAGACTCCTATTTACCACCTTATTTTGACCATCAGTCTGAGGCTGGTATATAGATCCAAAGGATATATTGGTGCCTAATTTTTGTCATGGAATCTTCCAAAAGTGACTCATGAACTTAGTGTCTCTATCTCACACTATAATCAAAGGTAATCCATGCATACAGACTATCTCTTTAAAGAAAAGAGAAGTTATTTGGCTAGCATCATTGGTTGTCTTGCATGGCACAAAATGAGCCATCTTAATGAATCTATCTACTATCACATAGATACTATCCATTCCTTGTCTTTTCTTAGGTAACCCAACTACAAAATCCATGCTTAAGCATTCCCATGGCCTAGTGGGAATAGGAAGTGGTTGATATAGGCCAGCATTAGAAGAAGTTCCCTTGGCTTTTTGGCACACAATGCACCTTTCAACATACTTCCTAATATCAATATTCATTCTTGGCCAAAAGTAAAATATTTGAACAATTTCTTGTGTCTTAGTGACCCCAAAATGACCACTTAATGTACCATTGTGTTTTTCCTGAATCAAATTCTCACTTATAGACCCTCTAGGAACACATAGTTGACTTCCCTTAAATAGGAGATTACTTTGCAAAGTGTATTCAAAATACTTACTGTGGAAGTGGTTCTTATGTTCTTAACATACCTTATAAATGTCTACAAAGTCTTCATCATCACCATATAGATCTTTGAAGTTGTCTATTTCCATGCTCTTCAGTTGTATCTCCTGGATGGTGAGAGCTCTTCTACTCAAAGCATCTTCCACCTTGTTCTGCAATCCCTTCTTGTGTTTGATATTGAATATGTATTCTTGCAGGCATTCAACCCACTACATCTTCTTGTGACTGAGTTTATCTTGAGAGTTTAAGAAACTTAAAGCTTGGTTGTCAGAATAGACTATGAACTCTTTTGGAAGTAAGTAATCCCTCCATTTTCTTAAGGCCTAAACTAGAGCATACATATCAAGGTCATAAGAATAATATTTCTTCTTAGCTTCACTCAACTTCTCTAAATGGGAAGCCACTGGTCTCCCCTCTTGGCTCAAGACATCTCCAATAGCCACATTGCTTGCATCATATTCTACTGTGAATATTTTCTCAAAGCTTGGAAAAACCAAAATAGGTTGTGTAGCAATATTTTTCTTCAACAATTCAAAAATTTTGTCAGCTTGTTCATTCCATGTAAACTTAGTCTTCATGCCTCCTTTGATGGTGTCCAAAATGGGAGCACAAATAGAATTGAATTTCCTAATAAGCTTCCTATAGTATTGGGCAAGGCCATGAAAAATTCTTACCTCTGTGGCTGTCTTTGGAGTAGGCCAATTGAGGATGGCTTCCACCTTGCTAGAGTCCATTTTTAGATTTCCATGAGATAGTACAAACCCAAGGTACACCAATTCATGCCTCATGAATTCACATTTCTCCAAATTTATCATCAACCTTTCATCATGTAGCCTCTTGATAACAATCTCTAGGTGTTGGAGATGTTTATCCTTTGTCTTGCTATAAATTAGTAAATCATCAAGATATACCACTACAAATTTACCAATGTAGTCCTTGACGACTTCATTCATGAGCCTCATGAATGGGGAGGGGGCATTAGAAAGTCCAAATGGCATGAAAATCCATTCATACAAACCCTCATTAGTTTTGAAGGTTGTTTTCCACTCATCTCCCTCATGAATTCTAATTTGGTGGTAACCACTCTTTAGGTGCATCTTAGTAAAGTACTTAGCTTCTCCTAGACAATCCATTAGGTCTTCTATTCTAGGGATAGGGAACCTATACCTAATGGTTATCCTATTTATGGCCCTTGAATATGTGCAGAGTCTCCAAGTTCCTCCCTTTTTAGGTGTTAGGATAGTGGGTATGGCACATGGTCTGATGCTCTTTCTTATAAGGCCTTGACATAAGAGCTCTTGTATTTATCTAGCAATTTTCTCATTTTGTTGAGGGGTCATCTTATAAGATGCCTTATTGGGAAGGTTAGCTCCTGGTATGAAGTCTATCCTATGGCTCATAGATCTTTTAGGGGGTAATGTTGATGGTTGTCCATCACTTACAATGCCTTCATAAGTCTGCAACATATTTTGTATCTCCCTTGGTAGCTTTGGCTTCTTGGCTTCCTTATCACTACTTACTTCCTTTGGCCTTAACACTAGTGCAAAGCCAACTCCTTCCCCTTCTTCAAGGACTTCTAAGAACTCTTTATCACCCACCATGAGAACATTGGGGCTTGTTGACTTCACATCTACATCTTCTAACAGTGACTGAATCTTGAATGTCACATTATCCTTTTTAAAGGAGTATGAGCTCTTCACTCCATCATGCATGGCCTGCTGATCAAATTTCCATGGTCTACCTGGGAGAAAGTGGCATGCATCCATAGGTAACACATCACATAGAACCTTGTCCTTATATCTTCCAATTGAAAATTCAACCCAAGCCTACTCATTAACTAAGACATGTTGTCCTTTGTTGAGCCATGTGACCTTGTAAGGATTAGTGTGGGGTATCCTTGCCATTTTCAACTTATTTACTACCTCCTCTAACACAATATTATCAGTAGAACCTGAGTTAATGACTCTACACACTTTACCAATAATTTTACACTTGATCCTAAACAAATATCTCCTCTAAATTAATTCATCTTTGACTAGTTTCTCCTCATCATGAGGTTCTCACCTTCCTCTGATTCTAAGGGTACCTCGGGGGCTTTCACTCCTCCACTTGTCTCTTCATGAACAAAATTAATTCCCTTATCACCTCCTTGAGAAGTACTACCCTTCTCTGGACACCTATAAGTAGGGTGTCCCATCTGGTTACAGTGATAACACTTCATGTTGGCAAAATAGTTGCCTCTACCTTGTCCACCACTTCTTCCTCTATTGTCTCTACTTGGGCCTCCTTCTTGCTGATCAGTATACTTAACCTCTCCTTGAGTCCTTTTCTTTGAACTCCTTCCACCATATCCACTTCTTTGTCAATATTATAAAGCATTATTCTTATTTTATAAAAAAAGAAAAGCACTTTTTGTCTCATATGGACACAAAATTCAACTCTTATTTTCTCATTGAAGGATATTTGTGCACATGGATTTCTCCTCTTTCAAGCTCCACCCTTGATTAAATCTTTTTCCTCTTAATCTCCATGGTCCATTCCTTTTCAATTCCTTTAAAAGGAGAGCTCTTTTCTCATTCTAGGATTCCAATTTTGAATACTAATCTTATGTTGTAGGATTTCTTGGAGACTTTGGAGATTTGGAGATCTTCATGCATTTAGCTTTCATTCTTGCATTTTAGTTTCATTCTTGCATCATAGCTTTCATGGCATCTAGTTTAGTTTCCTTTATGCTCTAGATTAGCTCACATAGCTTAATTAGTAAGGTTTTGTAACATTTCTATATTTCATTTTCATAGCTTAGCTTGCATCTTCATTACTAGCATAGTTGCATTGCATTGCATCTTCATTGTTGATTCTTGAGGATATTGGCATTCTTGCCCTTGTCTCTTTGAATCTCCCATTGTGTGGTTAACTAGCAAGGTTACATGCTTCAATAGCTCTAGCTAAGAGCACCATCAACATCCTTGTGACTCCGTGCCTAGGGAGCTCTAGGTCGCTTTCTCAAGGTTTCCCATTCATGGATTCCCTTGGAAGTAATGAATTAGAGAAGTGCACTATTTAGAGTGTACATTTTTGGTGCCCACCGTGGGGTAGAACACTCTTGTTTTGTCCTTTTTATGCATTTCCATCATTTTTTCAGCAATATTTGCTTGATGTTTCGGCTCTCTATTTTTTTTCTGATAGAATTATCGTGCGATAGTTTTCTAGTATCATACAATAGTTTCTTATATACCAATGTGATACTTTACCAGTTAAAGTATCACACGCCTTTGCAGACTCTGTCACACTATTGTTTTGTTCTCTGTCATACACAGGTATTAGGAACTATCGCATAGGGATAAAGTATCATAGCAGTATACAGAGAAGTATCGCACAACTCTTTCTCTAATAGAAATATCACCCAGGCCTGGCAGTGAGCAATTTTTGTCATTTTTTTGCAAGATTTGATCTATTTGATTTAGATTTCTGATTTGTTGTGGTAGAATAGGGGTTTATTTATAGATTTCATTTGGTTTTGATGTGCTAACCCTTGTAGGGCTAACAAGTTGTGCTTTTAGGTGCTCTCATTTGCTTAAAATATTTTCTTAAAAGAACGCATGTCAAAGCTCCAAATGCACAAGAGCTACTAACAGTTTTTGTAGGGATGCCCAAAGCATAAAAACCAATCAAGTGTTTGTTTAATTGCTTTCTTTTTGAGTGCGACATATACTAGTTGTTTCATTTCTTAGGCACTTAATATCTTTTTGTAGGAATCTTTGGGTGGTAGGAGAGTATGCTCTTCACCCTTGTGGTGAAACAAAAATCTTGACCCATCTTTGCATTTTGAAAGCAAGAGGGTAATTGAACCTTTGCTTGGTGTGTTTGGGAGAAATTTTTGAGCTAGGAGAATATGCTCTTCACCCTTGAGGTGAAATAGAAATCCTAAAACTCAAAGGTTGATCCACTCTTTGTTTAGTTTTTAGAATCCTTTAGTGGGCCTGCTCTTGAGCAATCAAGAGGAATGACCCAAGTGGGGACAAGCTTTTTGCCGACTATTCCGACCCACTATAAACTCAAGGCTATCAAAGACACAAAACCTTGGTAGACATAGTACTTGTCTTTGCTTGATGTGAGTACTTGTGAGACTGTGACCATGAGGAAAATGTTGAGCAAGAATGCTTAAGGTACTCTTGTGGTCACGAGGTCCATCACTTGCTGCAAGGTAAGGAGTCCCTTTGGGGAGCAAGACGGGTATTTCCAATGGAAGCCCTTACTAAGAACCATAGATAGAAGCCACCCTATTTTTCTGCTTAGCTTCTTGGTGCAAGGATTGATCCTAGTGGACTAACCTAGATCACCCCAAGATTACTCACCATCTTTGTTCCTTTGGTTGTGTCATTGGCACTTCCACAACAAAGCCAATATCTATTGTGGGTAACCACTTTGTGTGAGGCAATGGAGCATCAAGTGTGGGCCAAGTTGTTAAGTATTGAGCCATTGTATTTTTAGGCTAGTAAGTGCTTGAAGTGTTCTCACTATGATCTACCCATGTAAACATTCTCAAATATCAAAAATCACGGTAGCATTCATAGGATTTTATTGCTTTGATATCACAATTGCTTGTCTTGGCAAGGTTTCTTTTGCCCTTGTGCAAGTGTTTTATGACATGTTTGATCCCCTACTATTTGCCAACTTATCTGATTACTGTTGTCACTATGCTTGAAATTGAAAACTCCAACCTTCAAACTAAAATTTTGACCAAATTGCCCTTAAAACTGAAATTTTTAGTGCTCACTGGTCAAGAGTCATACGATCCTGAAACTGTATCGCACACTGTACTAAGATTTATCATGTGATAGTTTGGTACTAGAAAACTAGTGCACTGTTTGCTTGGAAAGTATCACACAGGCTGCCTGGAGACTGTCGCACTACTTCTTGCGAAATATCACTTGGTTAGAAACTATCATACTGTTAGCCTAGAAACTATCGCACAGAGTCTTTTTGTTGTCTATTTGGTTTATGCAATTTTTAGTCTTTCCTTAGTCGACCAGATTTTAGTAGGTGACTTACTCTACTGCTAGGAACCTATTTGTATCTTGGGTTCCTATTTTTAGATCCCTTGAATTAGTGTTCTTTGATTTTGCAAAGTACTCTTTCTTGGCATCTATAAGTTAGGAATTATCCTTGTTGAAAAAGTACACCTTGAGATTCTTTAGTAACACACTTGGAGAGTTTTAGTACTCTTTTGTCCAAATCACTTCCATAAAAAAAATCAATTTAAATTATATATTTGGTTAAATCCATCCTCCTAGTCCATATGTGTTAGGATACTTATCCTTTTATTATACACCTCTGTGGTAGTGTTGGTTTACACCTTTTGCAGCTTTCTATCTTACCATCTCTTCTTGGATAATTGAACACTTTTACTATCCTAGTTTGGTATTGACATTTCATAGGGTCATCTTATCACCAAGGGTCTTTTTATTTCATGTCAGTTACGACAAGGTACCAAGTTAGTCAAGTAAAATGACCTCAAGTTGTCTTTGATCAGTTACCCTTAGTCCAAACTCATCAAAAGTGAAAGGGAAAGGAATCCGTCTTTGATCAATCACCTAGGAGCGAGTCTAAAGCTTGGTTTGAACCAAAGAGAAATCCTAGTGAGTTGAGTACCTCTTTAGAACCTTCTCAATCAAATATGGACATGAGCTACACCATGACTAGAAAGGAGAGAGAAGCAATGGATCAAAATCTTGATGACATTTTCCAAAGACATAGGGATAACATGTCATTTGGTGATGACAATCAACCTGAATCACCTCCCATTAACTCAAGATATTTAGACACCCATCAAAGAGCTGAAAGACATTATGGGAGAGCTCACCAAGATGCACGGTCACAACATGAAGACTAAAAAAACCAATCTTGTGATGCTTATGTCAATGCAGCATTTACTAATGACTTGTTTAAACATTCAAGGCCCAACTCTCTACTCAAAACAACCTCAAGATATGCAAATGAAAGGCTTAAAAGAATTCAGCGTGAAAAGAAAGTCTTTTTGGATGAACAAGCCACTAAAGAAGAAAGGTTTAGACACCTAGACGTAGAACAACAAGCCTTGTTAGAGTTGAAAAGAAAAGCATTCCAAGAGGAACAAGATAGGCTTTTAGCCTAGCAACTCAACAACCAATTCAACAATAGGGGTACCTACAGTGGAAACAACTCTCCACCATCTACTCCCTCAAGAACCCCAAGAAGTAGAAGGCAGTCAAGGATGCCTTCAAGATCTCCTAGTCCTAGAGGAAGGAGGATTTCACAACATAGGAGATAAACACCTCCTAGGAACTCAAGACAACCCTCCCAACAAGCTCATCATGGTTCTCAACATGGAGGAAGTAGAGCAAGTTTTGATGACCAAGATTTTATGAGAATGCAACAAGAGCCACTATTCTAACAATATGTGGAGAAGTACCTTGATCAAAACAAAGATAGGTTCCTAGAGAGCCTAATTAACAAGGGTGCCAGGGTCCCTTACAACTTTGATGTGGATAGAAGAATCAAGAAACAAGTACCCTCTCAAGAAGAGGAGATCAAGAAAATAAAATGTGTGATGGAAAAGGTGTTGGCACCTAAAATTTCCTTTTCACTTGATGCTATTTGTCCCAATCCTCTTGATAGAAGTGTGACTATGATAGATTTTCCTACGAAAGTTGAAATCCCCCAATACGACGAGAATGACGGCAGTGGTGACCCACATGATCATGTGCGTCAGTTCTACATCATGAGTTTTGAGTTCCACCAAGATGACTCCTATCTTATGATGTTATTTCCAAGGAGCCTCAAGGGCCAAGCCATGGAGTGGTTTACCAACATAACCCCTCCCATCAAAACTTTCAAGGATCTTGTCCATAGATTTGTTCAACATTTTGCATACAACTTGTCAAGATCAGTCATTATGTTAGACTTATGCAATTTGAAATAGAACCAAGGGGAATCCTTTGTTACCTTCTTAAAAAGGTGGAGACAATTGTGCTCTCGCTATTCTAGGACTATCCCTGAGCATGAAAGGATTGATATCATTGTTAGTAATTTGGTATCTGAAATGCGGTATGAGGTTCAAAAGATGGTCTTTGATTCCTTTGACACTATGGTCAGAACCACATGTCGAATTGAGGATGTCTTGAAAGAGCAAGGCATTTTGACCAAACATAGCAATAACAACAATGGTTAGAATACTAACAATGCTAATAAGGAGAAAGGAAAACACTCACACTGGAACAAGAATAAGCAAGTAGTCAATGACGAAGTTGTGGAATCTTCCCAACCCAAGGATCAAGGAGTCCTCCACTTTTCTAGTGCATTCCAAGCTATGAAGCTCAACACATCCTCCAACCAACAAGAGCATAAACCAAAGTATCAAGAAAAGCCTAAGAAGGAGAGGAGACAATTTTCTAAATTGGGTGACTCCTATGAGGATGTTTTCAAGATGCTTATTGCCAATAACCTTGCACAACCACAAGATCCAACAAATTTCCACATACCTAACATTAAGCCACATTGGTCGAATGAAAAAGCTTTCTGCAAATTCCACAATGGCATTGGACATGACATCGAACATTGCTTGAAACTTAAACACCTTATCTAGGATCTTATTTAAAGTGGAAAACTTCAGATTGATGGGTTGAATACCAATGTAGACCACAAGGCATTCAAGGAGCCTTTTCCCAAATATGAAAAGGGGGAAACCTCTAAACCCAAGAATAGAAAGGCCGAAATCAACTATATCTACATAGGTACAGAAAATGTGATCAACATGCTTGAGGTTGTCAAGGAAAGTGTCAACATGATGAGACACAAAGATCCTTATGGTTATGATGTGGGATCTCCTCCTATATTTGATGAAGAACCTATGGTGGTGCTTAGGGGTCCTCACTCTCAAAGGTCATCCCAAGCTCTCAATGCTATCACCAGAAGCCAGAGTCAAGGTCATGTGGTTATTAGAGGTCCTAATTCCAACCAGTCCAACAAACCCAAGCAAGTGACATCTAAAAATGTCACCACTAAATCAGCAATCAACCCTAAAATGAGCTATAATCTTGTTGACCAGTTACAAATAACGCCAGCTCAAATCTTAATTTTTGAACTCCTAGAATTGTCTCCAAGACATAAGCATATCCTTGAGGATGCTTTGTGTGCAACCAATGTTCCTAACAACATAGATGTTGACCAATTCTAGAACATGGTTAACCACCTTGCCAACCGTCATTACCTAACATTCTCAAAAGAAGATGACAAAGCTTTGAGCCATCCGCATAATATTTCCCTACATATCAAAGTCACAATTCACAAGACCCATGTCAGGTGTATGTTGATTGATGGGGGTGTTGGGCTCAACATTTGTTCCTTGAGTTTGTTGAAGATACTAGGTTATTATGAGCAAGTTATTGATACCCATAATAAAATTACAATTAAAGCCTATTATGAGGCAGAGAGAAGCTCCAAGGGTTTGTCCATCCTTCCTATCAGGATTGGCCCTATTGAAAAGGATATTATGTTCCAAATTGTTGATGCTGGTCCTCTAGCATATAATATCCTACTTGGTAGACCATGGATCCATGACATGCAAGCAGTGTCATCCACCTACCACCAATGAGTTAAGTTCCCCTATAATGGAGTAGAAGTCTATATACCTAGGGATAGCACATTATCTATTAATACAATTTCAGTGGGGACTCATGTTCCCCTCAATAGAGAAGTAGAGGATTTTGATGCAACTCTAGCACAATGCAAGGATAAGTTCAAGTCCATAGACCTTGGTATGGGGGGATATCGAATTGACTCCTTTACAAAATTGTCTGTCTCACCTAGGTCATATGGTAAACCTTCACAAGAGATGCGTGCTTCATCTTCAGTCATGACTCTATTTGGTACATTTGTAGAATCCTCAGTGCCTATCCAGGATGAAAAAGAAGAGGTAGTTGTCAAGGACTTGATCTATAGAGAAGACAAAAACATGCATAATGAGAACTTCTCTCCCTCTCCTAAGGCCTATGGAAGAGGGTACACTCTTGTCAAAAGTATGGGCTACCCAGGTCATGGTCCTCTTAGTCATAGATTAGATGCTAGAGCCGAACCACTCGATCATGCTCTTTTTGGATGTAGGTCTAAAAAAATGGTTGGCCTAGGTTTTGAAAGTCAGAACAAGAAAACTACTCCTATCCTTGCTGCGACGGATAGTGATGATGAATCAAAATACTTACCCAATTTGCAAAATCAACAAGATAGGTGTGAAAATTGGGTCCCTTCCACCAATCTCCTTTGGGGAGATTCAGATACTCCAGTTGCCAATCTAACAATTTCAGACCTAGAACAAGAAGAATCTATTATTGAAGATCATGTTGAGGATCCTATTCAAGAACATCAATACACAGATAGAATTCAAGAAGGTTTTACCTTTGGTGACATCAAAGCCTCTACCTCAAGGCCTCAAAAATATGCTTGGTGTAAACATCCCAGTCAGGATTCAGATACAGACTCACATGAGTATGAATGGGAATCTCTCTAATTGTTTTACAGTTGACATGGACATTGATGTTATCCATACATATGGTTCCCAACCCAAGGTAGCTAATGAATCTAGTGAAGGATTAGTGGATTCAAATCCGCAAGTCACTTTAGTGGATGATGCTTCGCTTGGGAGGATAAATCCTGATTTGGGTACCTTAGAGGGATACTTGACGGATCCTAACTTTGCAATCACCAGAGATGATACCATTCGCATACACAAAATTGAACCCGTCATTGACCTACCCCTTTCCAATCCTCACCTAATTGATTAGTCTCAGCACTATCAAGAGCCTCAGCTCCTAACTTTTCAAAATGACTATGAGATGTAATACCCTAAAATTGGCACCTAATAAATTCAATCAATTTTGGTGCATTTTTGTCAATTTTACATCTCCAAAGTCCTAGTTTCCTATGCAATTTTCTCTCTCCTACCTGACTTAATTTGACTTGATGTCAATTGCAAAGACCCTAAATTGCATTAATCAAATATTAAAATTAATTCCTAAAGTCTTCAACTTTTATTAGCTAAATTACCCCTATGATAAATTAACTTAATCCTAAAGTCCTAAGTACTTGGAATTAAATTAAAGTCTACCCCCTTTAGCTAATTACCCATAAAAAGGAATTAATAATTACTTGTTATTTGAATGGACACTCATTTTTTAATTAATAATTCAAGATATTCAAAAAGTCCCCTATGTGGCAAATTCCATTCTTTTAATTAAGTAATTCAACGCTTTTTTGTCTCAAATGGGAATGAAGAGTTAGGAGTTTCAAATCAAGAACCCCTTCATTCTCTTCCCAGTCTTTTCTATTTAATGAACCTCATTTCTTCATTCAAAGAGGGCAATATTTTAGAGTAATTGAACTATAGTATTTTTGCGTCTCAATTTCTTTAATTCCAAGCTTTTATTGCATTTTAGTATAATCTTCATTTAGTTTAATATTGCATATTCATATACTTAGTTTGGCTTATTTGCTCATAGTTTAGTCTAATTTCATATTTCTTTCAAGTACTTTAGAATAATCTACACTTCATATTTACTTTCAAGCTATTTAGATTAATATCATATTCCTTTTAAAGCTCTTAGATTAAATTGCATTCATTCTAGTTTAAATTCAATTTTTGCTTATCATCATAGCTTTTGAAAATCCTCCATTGTAGAATTGGTCTTATGGTTGTTGGCTCTCCAATCTGAGAGTAATTAAACACCTCATCTACATAGGAGGCAATAAGTCACTTCACCATGGATTTAAGAGTGAGTAATTCATACTCTCTCTTGTAATTTGATCATGTGAGTAATGACCATGTTGTGTGTGTAGTTGGATTTGAGGTCCACATTCAACCACATACATTTTGGCACCCACCGTGGGGCAGAAAGATCAATTTCTGGCCTCACTCTCAGGAAATTTAAGCTCTGTCGTGCATCCATACTATCTATGTACGAATTCTCATGCGAGAATCCAGAGCATGTCGCATGAAGATTCACTCCCTGTAGCACTTCTCGCACGAGCTGATGCATCCTTGTGCGGTACCCTGTACTTTCTCAGGCGCTATGGAGTACTTCCTCGCATGAGATTTGGATACAGTGGTTTAAAATTTTCAATTTTTGTCTTTCCTATTTCAGATTTCTGACAGTTTCCTGTTTGCTGCTGTTTATTATTTCTTTGTTATTTTCATAGTGTAATAATTTTCTGCAGGACATTTGACCAAGAACATAAAACATGCTAGTGGTTTGATTGCAGGATGATAGTCGAAGACTTGCTAAAATGTTGTGTTTGTTTCTTTCTTTCATTCACATAGTCTAAATAGGGCTTCGTTAAAATTTCTTGAGGATTTTGATAGTGAGTAGGGAATTTGGCTCTTCATTACATGGAGGTGATGACCATGAATGAACCTAAAATCCTAATGATCTTACTAATATGAAAAATTATTGGGGAAGTGGAGAAAGGTAGTAAATCTTTACGCTTCTATTAGCCAAGGGATTATGCTCTTCTCTCTTTGAGAGAAATAGAAACCCAAAAGCTTGTAGTTGTGGTGGAGTGAAGCTAACTCGGTGATGAATCTTCTTGATGTGTTTGGGTGAGGAAATGGAATAGAGAAGTATGCTCTTCTCCCTTTGGGAGAACTAGAAAATCTGACCCCCAAATCTAAACCAAGTCCAGTGTCACCTTTAGAGGGCCTGCCGAAATTTGAACCTCCGGGAATGACCCAAGTGAGTACGCACCTATCACTGATGATTCCACCTCACTCTAATAAAGAACATTTTTTTGATTCTAAAGACTCCAAAACCATGTTAACTTCCTTCTCAAGACTTTGACTATCATCTTGAGAAGGCTCCATCTATTATACTGAGCGGTGCCACTCCTAGCCCTGCTTGCAGGGGTGTATGACTTTCGGGTGTTGGTGTGGCTATGAGGCCTCAATCCTATATCAGGGGCACCAAAGGTTAGCATCAATGGAATCCTATTAAAAACTTTCCTTAGCTAGTGGCCTACTCGATTCACCTCTTAAAGGAATCATAATCTTTGTGCAGGGAGGGGGAAGAATCTCTCCCATATATTTCCATCATAGGCATACACCTAGATGCTTGAATGTGGTTGCAACACTAGCCCTTGCTACAAGGCTAACCTTCAAACATACACTATCAAGTCCTTGGAAACACCAAAAACATGATCACCCTCTAGGGCGTGACATGGTTGTGTGAGGTGCATGTATGCGCATAAGCAATGGGGAAAAGGTTTTGTCTTCTCACCATTTTTTTTGTAGGACTAAGCTATGTGTTTTTTATCGAGTCTTAAACATTGTCCAATCATTATCAAACAAAGACTCCCCTGATGCTATCAAGTTGCTTTGTCCTTGATAGGTCTGTTAATGACTGCTTCTTGTATCACAACTACTTGATTTGAACCTTTGTGTCTTTAAATGAATGCTTGAAATCCTAAAATGAGATTGTTGATTAAACTGCTCTTCAAACCTATTAAGAAACTAGATTTTATGTCAGACATCAATTTAGGCTGTACCTAAAAATTCAACTTTAACCTCAAAAATTTTGTGAGATTGTTAGATTTTGCACTTTTCTCACATGGAATTTCACACTTCAGAGCACTTTCTCGTGTGAAGGTTGGTGTTCTCTCTTGTAGCCTAGTACTCTCTCATGTGAGAATATAGCCTAGTTTGCAAAAATAGAGACTTGTTTGCCATTGATTGTTTGACTTTTTATCTGATCTACTTTTTGTCTGAGGTTTGTTTTTCTATTTTCCTATCGTTCACTGTCAGAAACTGGTTGTTTTGAGTTAGGAATTGATCAATCTTTTCTTTGACTCATGTCACCTCTCATTGGTTTACCTTATCTCTTTATGCCTTTTGTATCTTGTGTTGTGACAGTCTTATCTTGGCTATTCTAGCCACCTCTTTTGACAATTTGTACCAGGTTCATCTCGCATCTTGGCTGTTTTAGCCTTTATCTTCTTTGAGTTGTTCTTAGAGACCAAGTCTAGCATTATCCTGAGTCCTCTCTCATTTCATCTTTGCCTATGACTATCATGACTAGAAGTGGCAAGACTTATCCCATTCAGAATCCTGATCAAGGTAGAAGTGAACCTCCTAATCAAGAAATAGATCCTCCTGAATCTATTGCGAAATCTAAACTTTGTGAGATATCCTCAATTTCCTCATTGAGTACTTCAAAAGATAGTCTATCTCAACCATCACCTCCAATGTTTCAAGAGTGTTTTAATCCATTGTTTGAAGCACAACCTGGTTTCTCATTTCAAGACCAAGACAACTCATTCTTCCAACAGAACTCATTGTTTCATAACTTTGGAAGACCTCTTCCTCGGACTAATCCTATTATCATACCTATTGATCCTACTGAGAATTGTTCTATCATTGAACCTAGTGATACTATTGAAGATATCTTCTCACTTGAATTTGTTAAATCTTTTGAAAGTATTCACTCACCAAAGGTTACCATGGTCGCACCCTTTCAGCATTGGACATATCATTTCACTGAGAATTCATGTACTGCACAAGCCTACAACAAGATGGGAGATCCGTTTGATTTCCAACCAGGAAAGTATAGTCAAACCTTTGATCAATCTCACAATAATCAATATCATGGTCAATCCTCTAATGACCCACATCATGTTCAACCTCAAAATTAGCAACCTCATGGTCAATCTCAACATGACCAAAATCAGTCCCACAATGATGATCAATCTCAAAGAAAACCTCAAGGTGATCGACAACCCACCTATTTCTATCATCCTCCTTCATTCGATCAAAACCAAGATGATCAACAACAAGATCAGATTATGAGTATTTATGAGATCCTTGGGAATGAAAATGAAGTTATAACTCAATAGGATACAGACACTGCCAAAGCTAATAAGGGTCTTATTAAAATGATGGAGATCCTTCTCCTAGAGGAGAAAGAAAAGTACTTCCTTGAGTTAGCTAAACAAGGGGCCAAGTTACCTCGATACTATCAAGTTGAAACACTCGTAGCTAAGGAAGAAGAAACTAAAACTGCAAAGTTGCAAAAGATGGTCTGAGAAATGCAAGATCAGATTAGTCAACTTGCGAGGAATAAAGATAAACCCGCTCTGTAATTTATGATGGAAAGTATTTGTCCTTTCCCTTTTGATAGAAGTCTTCATATGCCACCTTTTCCCAGAAGTGTAGAACTCCCTAAATATGACAAATGCTTGGGTACAACCAATCCCCAAGATCACTTAAGGGATTTTGATGCATTGTCTATGGAATTCATGCATGATTAGACATATCTTATGCACTTGTTTCCTCATATTTTGGGTGGACCAACTATGGAATGGTTCTCTAGATTGCCTACTGGTATTAAAACTTTTGATGAAATGGCTAATCTTTTTCTCCAACACTACTCGCATAATATTCAACATTCGGTCAACATCTGGGATCTTTGCAACTTAAAACAATGATAAGGAGAATCTTTCCTAACATTTCTCCAAAGGTGGAGACAATTATGTACAAAGTGTCCTCATAAGCTACCAGAGTCTGAGAGACTCAACATTTTCTTCAATAATCTTGTTGTGGACTTCAGATACCAAGTACAATTGCAAGGTCCTCTTACTTTTGATAGTATGATCAAATAAGCAGTGCGGATAGAGGCCTTTATGATCAACAAGGGAGAATTAACTTTGAATAAGGACAATAAACAAGGATTCTCCACAAACAAGGATAAAGGAAAGACTACCAATAAGAATAGAGATGTAGTAAATGATGGAGTGGTGGATAATGTTACTGCGAAGCCTTCAAAGCCTACTTTTAGTCTTACTTCCAGTATACAAGAAGCTAAGGTTGTCAAAAAGACCACAACGGATAATCAACAAACTTCACAATTTGCTAGGAACAAACCTTGGGCCTCTTGAGCCAAGTGTGATTTCACCTCTTTGGGAGAGCCTCTTGATTTGGTCTATAAGAATCTTATAGAGAATCAGGTACTTACTCTTTTAGAAAAGCGTACTTATGACCCACAACCACCACCTCATTGGTGGAATGATAATTCTTACTGTGACTATCACCAGAACATTGGTCATAAGACTTCTACTTGTCTCCAACTGAAGCATAAAGTTCAAGATCTCATTGACAATGGTGAGATCCTTGTGGAGAACCATAATAAGAATTCGAATCACCAAGCTTTTAAGGATCCCTTCCCTCCTCATGAGAAGGGTGAATCTTCAAATGCCAAGAATACCAATGCTAAAGTCAACTACACATACACTAATAATGACAATGTTATTGGTATGATTGAAACTATCAAGATAGAGTATTGTGACGTGATCACTTCTAGAGGGAGTGACGATGCTCCCAAATCTAAGACTCCTTTTATCTTGCGAAGCTCTGCGTCTCATTTGTCTGAATCTAAACAATCTCAAGACTGTGCTAAAGTTATCACTCGATCATGAGGAAGAGTTGTTTTGAAAGGTCCCAATGCTTCCACATCTGCTCCAAAGAAAACTACGGATAAGAGACTTGATACTCCCACATCTGTTCTGAAGAAAATTGTGGATAAGATTGTTGTTGGCCCTGCCAACAAAAACATGAAATCTGTTCCTATAGCTAGCTCATCTAGTTATAGCATTTTAGATCAACTTCAGTGAACCAATGCTTAGATTACCATCTTTGAGTTGTTGAAAATCTCACCTGCTCACAAGAAGATTTTGGATAAGACCCTTGTTGAGGCAAATGTTTGCAAGGATCTCAATCTCAACCAGCTCCAATCTATGGTGGGTCATTTGACTTTTCCTCACTATATATCCTTCTTTGAAGAAGATGACCACTATTTGAGTCACCCACATAACGCTCCCTTGCATATAGAGGTCATGATAGGTTCTAAGTGCATCCACTGAGTGCTCATAGACAACGGTGCTAGTCTTAATATCTATTCTGTTAAACTGCTCACTTGGCTAGGTTATGATGAGAATTGTATAGATCATTGCAAAAATATTACCATCAAAGCTAATGATGAGGAAGAATGCAAGTCCCAAGGCTTAGTTGTGCTACCTATTCACGTAGGTCCTATTGAGAGAGATGTTACTTTCCAAGTGCTCAATATTCCTCTTGCCTACAATATCTTGTTGGGTAGGCCTTGGATTCATGAGATGCAGGCTATTCCATCCACGTATCATCAATGCATTAAGTTTCCATTCCATGGAGTGGAAGTCACTATACCTACAAATACCAACTTCTCTTGCAACACTCTTGCACAAACCACAAATAGCTTTGTTCCAGCAAATAGAGAATCCACTAAGTTTTATGATGCTAAGTTGAAAGAAATGGAAAAAACTTTGAGACTTAAGGATACAAGCATGGGAGAATACCGAATGGAACCTATGCTATCATTGGCCACTCTACCTCTATCTCCATGCTCTTATAGGAGACCTTCTAAGGACAAAAAACTTTCTAATTCTCTTCCTCAAATATTTTATGATGGCACCTTTGTAAGGGCCTCTACACCTTTAGAAGATGAGGATGAATAGAGGGCTATTAGAGCATGGATCTATAAAGGAAAAGAAATAGTTGAAACAACCACTCCATCTCTAGATTTAGTGCAAGAACCATATAGTGAAGCCTTCAAGATCATGAAGCACTTCGGTTATAAGGTGAGTGGTCCTATAGGAAAAAATGATAATGGCTTACTAAAACCCATTGAAGCTACAGGTCGTTGCACAAAAGATACTAGTGGCTTAGGCTTTAAAAAGACTCCCTTTCATTTGGGGACCAAGAAATTTGTGTTAGCTCCTGAGCATGAACCTAAACCTGAACAAGAAATTGAAGATGCCACTCCAAAATTGAATCTAGAGGATAGCTCTGATGAAGATACATTTCCATATCCTATTCCTCCTGATCTTGCGGCACTATTTGCCAAACTTGATGAGCCTATCATACCTGTTCATATGGTAGAGATAGATACTGATACTGATAATGATTCTGATAAAACTTCTTCAGTATACCAATTCACATATGAGGAATGGAAAGAAACACTAAATGATGATCCTAATTTTCAAGGTGAATGATACAGGCCACCCCATTTTCAAAAGTACTTTGAACAAGAACAACTTCAACAAGCTATTAATGCCACAAGGGATAATAATGAGTCTGATGATGCTACTAATGAAATTCTTACATCAAGTACTAACTCACATGAATATGAGTTCAACTCTTTGTCTGATGCTACTTATGATGTAGACATAGATACTATTCACATGTATGAAAGACTCCTCGAAGTAGGTGAAGGATCTAGCACTAGGCCACATGAATTAGGCACCACTAATGTCAACATGTCTTCTACTTATGACGCAAGGTCTTATAGGGATTCAAACACTCCTTTGGATGAGATCTCTCTAGGTCTTGACTTTCTCATCAGCGCTTTTGAGGGTTATACCATGAACATAGTTGAACCAGTCACTTCTTCCCTTTCACTTCACCTTCCCGATCTAATAAACTGGAACTCCCCTTTCGAATCCAATGAAGTCCTAACATTCCAGAATGATTATGATCTAGCCTGTTACCTCCATGCTATTGAACCTATGATGTCCTCCACCAATGAAAGTAGTGTCAACATGATAGAGGTAGATATCAGGTATCTCAGTCAAAAAATTAAAAGAAGAAAAAATAGATGCTCTAATGGTGAAAACCACTTTGTGGTAGTATCAAAGCCAAAAATAGTAAAAATAAAAGATGTATCCGAGGGTGAAAACCTCTCTGAGGCACCCAAGGATGAGATACTTGATACACTTCTGAGCCACTTTTAAGAGAGGTCATTAGTATTGATTAAGCCAACACAACCAATCAATTTGGGTACAGAGGATGCTCCACAAATTATTCACCTAGCACAATCATTGTCTACCAAAGAAAAAGAAGAGTTCACAAGCTTCTTTCAGAGCAAGAAAATAAAATTTTCATGGACTTACTCTAACATGCCTAGATTAGACCCCAATCTAATCATGCATCATTTGTCCATTGCACTAGATATCAAACCTTTTAAACAGAAGCTATGAAAAATGCATCCACATGTAGCACTTTTGGTTAAAGCAAAACTAGAAAAGCTTCTTAAGGCTGGCTTCATAAGAACTATTGATTATGTAGAATGGATTTCAAACATTGTTCTAGTCACTAAACATGACAAATCCATTCATGTGTGTACAGATTTCAGAGATCTCAATAAGGCATGTCCGAAAGATGACTTCCCACTGCCTAATATTGATATGATAGTTGACATGACAATAGGATATGAGATGTATTCCTTGATGGATGGATTTTATGGCTATAATCAAATAAAAATTACACCAGAAGATCAAGAAAAGACCACTTTTACATGTGCTTGGGGCACCTTTTGCTAGAATGTCATGCCTTTTGGGCTTAAGAATGCTGGAGCAACATACCAGAGAGCTGTTACTACTATCTTCCATGATATGATGCATAAAATGATGGAGGATTATGTGGATGATACTTTAGCTAAAAGCATGTAGCAAAGAACTCACCTCATAGACTTAGGTCCCATCCTTGACTACATGGAACAATTCAGTCTCAAGCTTAATCCAAAGAAATGTGCTTTTGGTGTTACTTCTGGGAACCTCTTGGGTTATATCATTTCAGCTAAAGGCATAGAAGTTGATCCTAAAAAGGTGCAAGCTATTATGGACATGCCTCCACCCAAGAATATTAGTCAAATGAGAGGATTACAAGGAAGGCTACAATCTATCTGGCACTTCATTTCATAGTTGGCCGACAAGTCACGGCCATTTACTAAAACTTTGCATAAAAATGTGACCTATGAATGGAATGAGGAATGTGACAATGGACTTACTCAAATAAAATAGTATCTTGCTAATCCATAAATTTTGATGCCTCCTATTCATGGGAAGCCTCTTATACTATACATCTCAGCAACAAACACATCCTTGGGTGCTCTCCTAGCTCAAGAAGATCAGAACAATAAAGAGAGAGCCATATATTATATCAACAGAACATTGATTGCCTATGAAATGAATTACTCTGTCATTGAGAAGGCTTGTTTAGTAGTGTTATTTTCTTCTTATAAGTTATGGCATTATATGCTAACTCATACCATGAGGCTTATTACAAAAATTGATCCACTAAAGTACCTACTAGGCAAGGCTGCCCTCACGGGTAGATTAGCAAAATGGGTAATGATACTTAGTGAATTTGACATTGAGTATGTGGAAAGAAAAGCGATAAAGGGACAAGTGATTGTTGATCAGCTGGCAGAAGCTCCTTTGAAAGATCATCAGCCTTTGAGTATTGAATTTTTGGATGAATCCATCATGCTTCTCACACATCAATCTTGGAGCATGTTCTTTGATGGATCATTCACTAAGCAAGGATTTGGTGTAGGCATTCTGTTTGTTACACCTCAAAGATACTCATTGCCAAAAGCATATAAAATGTTGTTGCCCTACACAAACAACATAGCTAAATATGAAGCTCTCATTAATGAAATGAAGATAGCCCTTGAATGGCGTGTGGATGAGCTCAAGGTCTTTGGAGACTCGCAGTTAATCATCAATCAAGTCAACGATGTCTACCAAACAAAAGATGATAAACTAATACCTTACAAAAGGATGGTGGATGATCTTAAATAGTACTTTGTACACATTTCTTTCTAGCAGGTTCCAAGGGAAAATAATAAAGAAATTGATGCAATGGCCACTCTTGCTTCAATGTTACAAATGCCAAAAAATGACTTCAAACATGAGTTCCTAGTGGAGGCATTACTCTACCCTACCTATGATATTCCTAAATCCAGGATGATCTATTCAGTCATTAGACATGATTCATCCTGCTACCACCATATCTTTTCCTACCTTTGTGACCAGATCATTCCAAACACCTATACCCAGAATGAAAAGTGTCACCTCATTCATACTGCTTCATGGTATGTCCTCATAGAAAATGACTTGTATAGACGAGGTCTAGATAGTACTCTCCTTTGGTGCTTAGAACCTGATGAGTCCAAGCATGCGCTAGCTGAGGTACATGAAGGTATCTATGGGTCTCATTCTAGTGGTCTGATGTTAGCTTGAAAACTTATTAGAGCTGGTTATTACTAGCCAGACATGGAAAAAGAAGTTGTTCACTATGCTAAGACTTGCAAGCAATGCCAATTTCATGGGAACCTGATTCATGCTCATGCTCATGAACTTAGTCCTCTCATCAGTTTCTGGCCATTTTATCAATGGGCCTTCGACTTGGTCGGTCAAATACATCCTTCCTCTTCAAGAGGACACAAGTTCATCATCACAACTACTGATTACTTTACCAAGTGGGTTGAGGTAGTGCCTCTAGCTATAGCTGATAGCAAGACCATTACTATGTTCATACTGAACTATATCCTTTGGAAATATGGTATACCCTCATCTATTATCACTGACAATGGGGGACAATTCAAAAATAAGGACCTGACAGACTTATGCACTAAATTTAGAATTATTTAGCATTGGCCATCCATCTATTATCCTTAGGGTAATGGACAAGTAGAGGCTTCTATTAAGACAATTCTAAAAATCTTGCACTGAACAGTTCATAAATCTGGTAGAGATTGGCATCTCCAGACTAATCTGGCCTTGTGGGCCTATAGAACAAGTATCTGAACACCGACAAGGGCCACTCCTTTCACCTTGGTTTATGGAGTGAAGGCAGTATTACCTATTGAGGTTGAGATTCTGACATTGTAAATCTCTCTGAGGGGCCTCATCACTGATGAAGATAACAGAATATCCCAGCTTCAAGAGCTTAAGTTACTTGATGAACATCGGAAGGTGGCATTCAATCATCTAAGAGCATACCAAAAGAGGATGTCTAAAGCTTACAATAATAAATTTAGACAAAGGGAATTCCAAGTGGGTGATCTCATCCTAAGAGAGAACCCCAAGAATCAGCAGCAGCGAGTCTAGAAAATGAAATTTGAACCAAACTAGCTTGGTCTGTATGTCATTATTGCAGCATTTGGGTCTGGCACTTATCGACTCTCCAACATTGAAGGAGAGCAACTCAAGAGCCTATCAATGCTCTTCATCTAAATAAGTTCTATAGTTGAGACATTCTTGGCATGCTCATGTACATACTTATTGGTCCTGAAAAAATCCCAAAAAAAATGATATATTGCAAAAATCCTAAAAATTGCAAAATATCCTGAAAAAATGATCATCTTAATGAAAACCTGGTAAATAGGTACCTTGGTAATAATCAAAAAAATTAAAAATAGAAAAAAATAGAAAAAAAAAAGTGAAAAGATAAAAAATACAAAAAAATGAAATATTAAAAAATACAAAAAAAATTTAAAAAAATAAAAAGTAGAAAAAATTTGAAAAAGAAGAAAATGTGTCATTGATGAAAACCTGGTAAACAAGCATCATGGTAGCAAAAATAGAATCTCTGCCAAGATGGTGAAAACCTAGTAAATAGGTGCCTCTTGTTTCCTAAAGCTACATCTCATCTCAACATCACTTGGCTTTTAGTTTCCTGCTTTAGTTCACTTTCCCACTTTCCTGCTTTAGTTTGTCTCCTGCTTTAGTTGGCCAGCTCCTGCTCTTACCTTTAGTTGTCTTCAAGATTTTCCTTGACTCTTCATGGATTGGAACAAGTTCATACTTGGGGGCACCTTCATGATCTAGGGGGCATTGTCCTATCACTTTCAGAAGTTTTGTTTGTGCATCGGTCACCAGCGGTTCTCACTATGTCTACCTGCTGATGCCTAGCTACTTTGAGATTTCTCTCCTTGAGGATCTATCGTGTATCATTCACCAATGGTTCTCACTGTTCCTTCCTAATGATACTTATCTCTCATTCAAACCTCTCTCTTTTGGGATCTCTTCCTTACATCAGTCACCAGTGGTCCTCACTATGTTTGCCTGCTGATGTTTCGCTCATGTTTTATTCTCTCTTTCGAGAATCTTTCTTGTATCAGTCACCAATGGTTCTCATTGCGTTCACCTATTGATACTTGGTTCACACTCTAATATCCTCTTGAGACTTTTTCTCTCCTGATGGTCACCAATGGTTCTCACTATGTCTACCTGTTGTCGCTATCCCATTGAGACTTTGAATGTTATTCGCTTTCGATTTGACTTCAATCTGCTTGAACACACACATAAACTGAAACTAAAAACTGATTTTGTGTTCCTCTGAAGCATACTGAGCTTTTCCTTTTCTTGTTTGTTTTTTTTCTTTATCATTTCTCCTCGAGTGAATCTAAGACGTCTTTCTTGACTGAGAAATGTGAAGACTGGGGGCATGATCTTTCCTTTGCTTTCTATTTGTTGGTTTAGTTCCAATGATCCAAAGAATCTATCTAAGAGGGGTGTCTGTCTGTAAGAGCCTTCATCTCATATTGGATGGCCATGTGTACCTCTACTCCTTTTATATAGACACTTTGGTGAGGTTGGTTCTTCTCCTTGTCTGTTTTGAGTGACTTCTTTTTGCTACAAGTAAAATCTCTAACGCTTGTCTTGCTAAGTGAACGTAAGGGTTACTGCAAGCACTCTTTGGAAAAAGAAGGAACTCTCATGTGTCTGGTGTGTTTGTTTGCAAGCAACATTTAGGTCAATTTAGCAATTATGCTTTGATGCTTATGTTAACTTGCTAAATCAAAAGGAATAGGTGTTCAGGTCATTCTGGCTTCTTGTGGCTTAATTCTTACACCTCATTCCAACAAATTTAAGACTTATGTCATATTCATATTCTCATAATTGTAATGCTATTGAGGCTTGTATGACATCTTTTGATTATCTCGTGGTTAAATGAACTCGATGATGATAAATATGATGAGTCCAACAACCAAGTCCTAGGGCTTGCATTTTCATTCTAGGCTTGCATTTTAGCTTAGGCTTGCATTTTCATGCTAAGCTTGCATTTGAGATGATATCTTGTTACTCTCTTGAAATGTAGACACCGAAAAATCCTTCAGAAAATAAATTATTTTTGTTTTCTGAAAATCCTTGATGACATCATCATTTATTAATTAATTAATTTATTTATTTATTTATTTATTTTTATGGCATTAAATCCCTCTCTCTTAATTAAAAATCTTTAATTAAGGAATCTAGCCTAAAAATGTCATTTGGACATTATCCCTAATTTATTAATTATTTAATTAATAAATTACCCAAAACCTCAAAAATAAATTAATTTATTTTTAATTTATTTTTTATCCCAAACTTGGCCAATTTCCTCTAGACCACTAACCTCTTCCAAAATCTTCTAATCCCTTCTTAATTTTGATTAAAAGGCTAATCCCATCTTTTCTAACCCTAATCCCAAGGTTAAATATTTAATTAAGGTTAAATATTTAATTTCCATATTTATTGAAAATATTTTAATAAATATTCCTAAACTTAAGCCTTTTGGAATGAATAACTTTTATTCCATGAAACTAAGGAGAAATCTAGACTCTTCTAGAATCTTCTCAAATCCACCCTCTTCACCCATCCTAATCCTTTTTCTAATCCTAATCCTACCCTTAAACCTTTGTGCAATCCTAACCAAGCTTAAGACTTTCCTAAACCAAAGCAAAGTCTTTCTTTCCAAATATCTCAACCACAAAGTATTTATTGCTTCCCCAAAGTCTTCAAAGCCTCTTAAAGCCCATTCATTGCTCTTACAAGCATTTATTTGGAGAGTTATGAGCTTGGAGCCCCCTTTGTTGACTCCTCTTTGCCCTTCCCTTCATCCACTCACCTTGTGACATGTGTCACCTCCTGATTGGCTGAGAACTAGCACAATCCATGTGCTTCCCTTTGAGTGAATCTTGGCCTCTCTTAAGGATTTCAATCCTGGCCATTCATTCCTCCTACCCCAAGCCTTAGAAATCCTATAAATACCCTCACTTCCTAAGGCAAATCATCTCTCAACTCTCAAACTCAATAGCAAAGTTATAATGTCATTTTCATTCTAGCATAAGCATAAACTCATCTTTTTCTTAGATCATTTTCAAGCTTAAATCACATCTAAATTAGCTTTAATGGATTAACATAGATTCATTTCTTGTTTTAATCTTAGTTCTTTCATTTAGCTTTGCATATTTGTGTGTTCTTGAGGCCTTTGAGGAAAAATAGGTTCCTCATACCTATTTTGTGTCATTTTGGGTCTTCATCAACCTCAAATCATCCTATTTTGCATGCTCCAAGTGCTTGAGTTTGCACACCCACATCTCTCTATATCTAAGCATATCAAACGGTGCATGGGCGCATTTGTTTTAAGCTTAAACTGAGGTGGCTTTGATTTTAGTTTGTTAACCTTTGAATTTGATTTGATAATATGCTATGACGTTTGTTTGTCTTTGGCCTTCAAAACAGGTTTAGGTGCACTCACAAATCCTAGTCTACATTCTGGCACGCCCGGTGGGACTCAAACCACAATCATTTTGATGAAATTATGCTTTATATGCTTGTATTTTGCAGGAAATAAAGAAATGTCACCTTCATGAAAAGAAATAACGCCTACAGCAATTAAATGTCACCTTCAAACAAAGAAATGTCACCTTCAACAAAAGAAATGTCGCCTACAAACAATTCAGTCACGCCTTCATGAAATTAAATCACGCCTTTGAAGAAAGAAATGACGCCTATGAACTCTGTTTTCACGCCTGCATAACTGAGATTTTTCTGTTGTCGGCAACTTCTGTTACGTTCTAGAATTCTCTTCTGTCACCTTCTTTTAATTAAATCATGCCTGTAACTAAAGAAATCACGCCTCTGGTTATTTATCTGTCGCCTTTTGAGGTACAGAATGTCGCCTGTAGGAATTAAATGTCGCCTCTGCACTTTCCAGCGTCGCCTATAAGCTGGACAGTGTCGCTTTTAGTTTTTGTCTTGAGTTGCTTAGGACTATTTTTTTTCATTTTTTTTATTACAGCAAAGGTCAAATTCAATCTTGAATGACATTAAGGAAATGAACTTAGGTCCTAAGTGTCATTGTCAATTTGAAAATCAAACTCAATCTTGAATGCACTAAAAGGAACAAACAACTCTATTCCCTCATCTGTTTCAGATTCCAAAGCAAGCGAAACAAATTCAATCTTGAGTGATCTAAGGGACAAAACAAAGCTTTTTCAAAGTTCTTAAGACAACTCGCTAATCAAATCTTGAATGCACAAAAGGAAAGAACTTGCAAACGTTCAATTCATTTACATTTTGAGGAAAGGAACAAATCAAAATCTAATCACGAGTGTCTTCATTTCAAAGTTCAAAACATCACTTAATCAAATCTGGGAAAATGAACAAAATCTGCTTGATGTGCATGTAGGAGTTTTTCAATTCTTGCATAAACCTTGTTAGAGTAAGCAACGTGGAACATTTGAACTTGGACAAGTTCACCTGTTCTACTTTTAGCAAGGCCTGTCCAAGGAGAAGCGCTTCCTCCTCAGAGAACGACCTCAAACCGGTATCCCCCCCGGCCGGTATATAAATAAGTGAATACCAAAAGAATCACTTACATCTCCTAATCGCCAGGCGTTCGTGCCAAACACGTGTCTGGGGATGGTAAACATTCCTCTCCCCCAGCATAATTGGCAAGGCTCTTAAGTGAGTCACGGATGATCAGCAAAACCGGGTATGGAGACACCACGGAACTATTAAAAACTTGATAAACTAAAGGCTACCCTATCTACATCCGAAAGTATCAAAATCCTTGTGCAAGGACCGATTCCAAGGGGTTTACCGGGTCGCCTCAAGATTACTCACCATTTGTATTCCCTTCTGGGGGATACCAAGCTGTGGGCAAGCGATTTTGATACTCACCTTCCTTAGGTAGATCTGTTTGAAGTGCTTGACAGTCAAAGACTCCGTGAAAACACTTGTTGAAACATACACTTTCAAAGCTTTGTCAGAGTCAGTTGCCTTTGTTTTTATCCCGCAGGGTTTCTTTGTCCCTTGCGGAGATTGCTTTGACTTTAAACCTTTTCCATTGGAAACCTTTGCCTCAAAATCAGAAGCCTCTTTTTCAAGTGATGCCCAGCAAGAACAAACATCCTAAAGCAAAGTTGCCCAAATCCCAAGCCTATCAAGAGCAAAAACTTATCAAGAAGAACACCAAGACCTATCAATCCATTATCCAAGCAACCCAAGCAGAGGAGAAGTCCCAAACCAGACTTGAGAACATTGCCCATAACGTCCGCATCAAACAGTTCGCCTTCCGTTTCCAAGTTAACCATCACTTTGTCAACCTTGAGCCAGAAGATTAGCCAATTCCTTATTCATGTCTTGTTCCATCTTCAGATCCTAAAATCTTGTCTCAACAGCCTTGCATCTTAGTTTCATCCTAGTTTCACCCTTTTCATCAGCATCAAAACCTTAGTTGCATTTCAAAAACATCATAAAAGTTGCATTTGCATTCATCTTCCTACCAGCATTCTAGAATCAATCCTTGTCATTTGCATAGAGCATTGTCCCTTCACCCTTCAATACCTTTTCCACCAGCATCCCCCCATCAGCTTTCCATATCTTTCCAGCAGATCCATCATCTTTTGCTCCAAATCTAGAGATCCACCAACACTTAGTGTTCTACCTTTTTGAGTTGTTCCTATCCCATATCCAAGATCAGAGACCATCATCCTTTTTTTGACACAACGTGTTGTCATAAAGAAATCAAACCTTGTCCTTGCATAGCCATCATCTCGAGCAAGAGATTGGAGTGTATTGATAAGAAACTTATTGACCGAAGATCATCAGTCTATCTTAGGTTGACCCCATCATATCTCTGATCCTCCATTTGGGAAAAACAGCAACTCATTTGTTGACCACTCAGTAATCTTTCACCAGCTTTCCACCAGCAACCTATCTTTCCTCCACCGTCTTGATCCATATCAGTTCCATCCAGCTTCCATCATCGCCATCTTGATCCCTATCTTTGCATTTGCATCTTAGAAGTCATCATCTTTAGAAGTTCATTAACTTTGCATCCATCAACATCTTTTAGCCAAACATCTTGCATCCATTTAGCACTTGCATCTCCATGCCTGTTGAGACCAGATCTCGGAAAAGAAGAAGCATGAATCCTTATCCACCAACAACTTCATCTGATCCCAACCTTTTCACCAACGTCATGATGACCTACAATCCCCAGATCCAAGCCAGTAACCCATGTGAAGATCCAAACATCCCTTCATCCCCCTTGGCAAACCAAATATTTGTAAATCCTCTAGAAAGCCCACCAGTGACCAATGCCCTTGTACCGCAACATCAACAAAGCACGATTGTTCACTACCTACCAGAAAGTACCTCCATCCCACCATCTCTCTATCCACGCATCCCCATCAAAACAATCCAAGTTCCAGCACAAGCATATTCTCCGTTTGTCCAATCATTCCCCGATCCTATCATGCAAACATCCCAAGAGCTTTCCACCATTCCCCTTTTCTTGCAAGGAAGCCTCACCAGTCCCACGACACAAGCTGCAGCACCATCCGCTCCATCTCATACCCCTTTTGCTTCATCATCTGCTATGGCTGCCCAAGCCCAAATCCAAACCCAAAGTCAGCTTCCACCTCTCACACAAGCTTTTACACCGCCACCATTCGCAAGTCAAGCAACACCTTTCACCATCAAAGGAGCACCGTCACCCTTCACCCTCCAAACACCTGTACCTTCTTCTTTGGGGTTAGCGCAATCGCTCCCCATTCCAACCTCATCTTTCTCTTGGGTGTTTCCTTCATTTTCCTCCTCACAAGCATCCGCTCAACCACAACCTCAAAAAACTCCTTCCTCTCAACCATCATTCATGTCCCAAGCTCATGTTGCTCCTACCATTCCATCATCTGCTGCAGTGCATCCTAACACAAGCTCTCAGTGGGGCCTTACACAAGAAGAAATGAAGGCATGGGGGATCCCATCTCAATCCCCTACATCTATGGTTGCAAGTCAACAAACTGCCTTCGTCCAAGCAGCACAGCAGCAACTACCCCAAACACCGCCGACTTCAAGCTATTCATTCCAAAACCCAAATACCTTCCAGCAAGTTCCACCACCTCAACAGCCAACTTTCCCCAGCTATCTTACCCCATCACCCTTTGCTTCTAGCTTCCCCACGTCTATTCCACCTCTAAGTAATACAGGCATGCACCCAGCTTATATCAGCCAAACGCAAAGCCAACCTCAGCAACTACCACCATCATACCCGCAAGCAGCATCGTTCCAACAGCCTCCCCCACAGCAACCACATGTTCCCTTTCAGCAAACACCCATCATTCCTCCACAACAGCAAGTCCCTTGCTATCAGCCTCAGCAACAAAACCCTATCATCCCCCAGCAACAACAAGTTCCCACCCATCAGTTACAACAACAAGTTCCAAATGTCCAATATTAGCAAGCAGTCCCACAACAACCGCCAGTTCAACAATAGCAAGCAGCCCAACAACATCAAGCGATTCCATATCATTTACCACAATATCCCCCTATGCCACACCAGCAATATCCCCAGCAACCATTACCCCAAAATCAGTTCCAACCCATTTATCCACAGCAAGCGCCATATCTAGTTCCACAGCTTCCATCACAAGCAGAAGTCTCAGTTCCCTCACCACTCAATGCTGAGTGGGAAGCAATGAAAAATGCTCTAAAAGAGCTCCAAAGTGGAACAGAGAATAAAACATACAAGTTCGAAGAGGTGTGCTCATATCCCTTCGATCGGTCCATAGCAACTATCCCTTTCCCCAAGCATTTTGAGATCCCCAAGTTTGACAAATATTGGGGGAAAGGAGATCCAGTAAACCATATCAAAGAGTTCTACATGGCGTGCCAAGAAGTGGCTTACAGTGATAACTATCTCCTGCGCCTGTTTCCCAAAAGCTTGGGAGGAACTGCTGTTGAGTGGTTTTACAAAATACCACATGGGACAATAAAAACCTTTGCTGAACTCTCTGAGAAGTTCATCACACACTATGCCCATAATGTGGAGAATGAGTTGTCCTTGCTAGACCTATGCAACTCAAAGAAAAAAAACGGAGAAAGCCTTGCAGAATACTTGCAAAGATGGCAGAATCTTACAACCAGGTTATCATATCAGCCACCAGAGAAGCATCTAACAAAGATCTTCATTGATAACCTGCATCCAAAGCTATCCCATCACATGTGAATGAATTGTCTCCAGACATACCAAGACATCAAGAGCAAAGGCATAGGCATCGAAAAAGCTCTCCTAGATGAAGGCACTATTCATCACTTCAAGGATGATTCCAAAAACAAACCCAACAATGATAAATCCCGTTACTGGAATCGTAACAAGAATGTTGTTACAGATGGAGCCACTGACACTAAGAATGTACAATTTGTTGTGGCTAGTCCTACACTAGCTCAAACATACCAACCGCCACAAGCGCCCATCTATCAGCAACCCCCAGCTCCCGCATATCAAGCACCTATTTATCAGCAGCCTCCTCAAGCTCATCAACCACCTGTGCAATAGTATCAGCAGCAATACCAACCGCAGCAGCTAGCACGTCAAGGCAATCCTGTTAATACAATTAACATTGCCCCAAGGCAGAACAAACCCAACAATCAGAACAATCCAAAGAGGACTTTTACACCTTTGGGTGAGCCTCTGGATCAGATCTTTTATCGGCTAGCCAAAGTAAATATGATCACATATCCGCCCATCCCACAGAAGGATGACAACGCACCAAAGTCTGATTGGTATAAAGAACATGAATACTGTGATTACCATCGTGTGAAGGGGCACACAACATTGAAGTGCATGTGGCTTAAGCACTACATCCAGGATCTCATCGATCGCAAAGAAATCCAGGTCGATGCACCAACTCAAGCTTCACCTAATGCCAGTTTGCAAATATATCAAAATGTGTTCCCTCAACACGATACCGGGAAGAATCAAGCCAATGCCAATCAGCCCCAAAATCGTGGCAAAGGCAAGCAAGAAGATCACACAGCGGCCTACATCAACTATGACAAGTATGTCGGATGCATAACTCAAGTTGAGCCCATCCAAGATGAGCCCACCATCAATACCATCCACGTCAGAGGGCCGGATCGACAATGTGCTGCAACTACCCGTAGTGGTAGGATAACTGTTGCCGGTGCTCCTCCGAGGTCAGCTGCTCCTCCAAGGCCAACATCTACTGCATCCACAGCACAGTCTAACACCAGGCCAGCATCAAATGCACGCGTAGCACAGCATAATGCACCAAGAGCACAATACAATATCATAGAGCATCTTGGGAACATGCCAGCCCAAATATCTATCTTGGATTTGCTTCGCACATCACCCATCCATCAGGAGATCCTGGACAAAGCTCTAAAAGAAGGCCATGTCCCCACGGACATTAACACAACTCAGTTTGAAACTCTTGTGGGACACCTATCAGCAGCATGTGCCTTGTCCTTCAAAGAATCTGATATACCAGATGTCGCTCCTGACCATATTCTTCCTCTCCGCATTGCCGTCATGGTCAGAAATTTTGCCATCAAACGAGTTCTGGTGGATAATGGCTCAGCCCTCAACTTGTGCACATTAAAATTCATCAAGAAGATCGGGTTCACGGAGGCCGACATACAACATGAGATGATCACTATTAAAGCATATGATAACTTGGAGCGTACCTCTGAAGGTACTATCACTTTGCCTATCCAGCTAGGCCCAGCAACGCAAGATACTCTCTGCCACGTTGTTGATCTTGACCTACTGTTCAATATCCTCCTCGATCGTCCATGGATCCATTCCATTAAGGCCGTACCATCTACTTACCATCAGTGCATCAAGTTTCCACATCAAGGCACTGAGGTTACCGTCCACGCTGACCCTAACCCCTTCGCATCCTGCCTTGCGATGGAAGCATCTTTCCCTCATTCTACTCATTGTCCTGGAACCGATATTGGTACTTCTATTGCTAGCTCATCCCGATCCCATTGCGATCCAGAGACCATCCTCTCTTCCACCTTATCATCTGTCAAGATCAACAACCAGGGTTGTGGCGAATACAGCCTCAGTGATGCATTTGCTGTAGGAGCTCTTCCACGTGATCCACATACTCAAGGGCGCCCAAGTTGTCAAAACAAGCCTATTGAGGAACATTATAAGCTCAAGCAAATCGGAAACATGACTTTTGAGTCTCATGGCAACATCAACAGCAAAGAAATGGATCCAGATATTAACAAATGGTTATACAAAGATCCCCCATCACGTGACACACAACTTCTTGAGTACTTCAAAGAGAAATATCCAATCCCCTACAAAAATGTCACAGAACACTATAACTATCAAGGTGGTGGTCTAGGACCACAAGAGGACGGAAATTTGTTTCCTATCATACCATCCCAGAATCCAGAACAGCAAGGACTTGGCTTTAATACCTCTCGCTTGCTTGAACAAGAGCCCAATACCACAACTGCGGGCACTAACATGACCCACGTGAACTTTTCGAATAGCCAGGATGACCTCGTGGAAATCGAAGACATCCCCGAAGAGAAAGACATCTGATCCTACGACGATATCTTTGCCGACGACACCCTCCTGGGGACTTTTGTCCTCCAACAACTCTCCATTAACCTCATAGATCTTCCCCTCACAAACCCCGACCTCATAGATTGGGACCAACCAAGCATCACACACATCGACGAGTTCCAAAGCACACAAGCACTCCTAGAATTCATGGGGGCATCAGGTCCAGCAAGCAATCAGGATCCAACATCAACCTCTGTCTATCAGCTTCACCCAGAAGGATATTTTGGGGAAGAGGCAAGCTTTAGTCGCAAAAATGAAATAGCAAGAGAACATCATGAGTCTTTATGTGAAAACCCCCTTGGGGCACATTCTGATTCCAAAATAGTAAAAACAAAGGGCGTATCTTTTAGTGAAAACCTAGCAATTCAGGCGCTAGAAGATGAAGCCTTGCCTCTTCCCCCTATCCAAGATTATAGACCAGAGTAGTCACCGATCATCATAGAGGAAACCAAGCCAATCAACTTGGGAACAGAAGAATGTCCAAAGATCACCTACATTGCAGTCAACCTAACAGAAGGAGAAGAAATCGCTCTCAGTACCTTGCTCAAGGAATCCATCATCAACTTTGCATGGTCATACGCCCACATGCCTGGGCTTGATCCAAACCTTGTTGTTCATCACCTATCAGTAGATCCAAACGTCAAGCCAGTGAAGCAGAAGCTAAGGAAAATGCATCCAAAGGTAGCATTGCTCGTCAAAGTAGAGCTTGAGAAGCTCCTCCAAGCTAAGATCATCAGAGCAATAGATTATTCAGAGTGGATCTCTAACATGGTGCCAGTCACAAAGCCTTCTGGTGACATCAGAATTTGTACTAATTTCAGGGACTTGAACAAGGCATGTCCTAAAGATGACTTCCCATTGCCAAACATAGACATGCTTGTAGACCTCACAGCGGGTCACGACATGCTATCACTCATGGATGGCTTTTCAGGCTACAACCAAATTCATATAGCGGAAGCAGATCAACATAAAATAGCATTCACAACCCCATGGGGTACCTTCTGCTACAACATGATGCCATTTGGGCTAAAGAATGCAGGAGCAACATATCAGCGAGCAATGACAGCGATCTTCCATGACATGATCCACAAGATCCTTGAAGACTATGTGGATGATATCCTTGCAAAATCCAAAACAAGAGATGAGCACCTTAACATCCTAGAGCGTGTATTTGATCGTCTGAATCATTATGGCTTAAAGCTTAATCCTAAGAAATGTGTCTTTGGTGTTACATCTGGCAAGCTTCTAGGCTTCATCATCTCTAGACGAGGCATAGAGATCGATCCTAAAAAGGTAAAAGCAATAACAGAGATGCCTCCACCAAGAAATCTCAAACAGCTCAGAAGCCTACAGGGCAAGCTTCAATCAGTTCAGCGGTTCATCTCGCAACTAGCAGACAAGTGCCAACCCTTCTCACATCTCTTATGCAAAGACACCAACTTCAAGTGGGATCCCATATGTCAAAGAAGCTTTGATAAGCTCAAGGAGTATCTAGCTAATGCTCCGATCCTAGTACCACCGGTTTCAGGATGCCCACTCATCCTTTACATCTCAACAATAGCTACAGCACTAGGGGCACTCCTAGCACAGCATGATGATGAAAATAGAGAATGAGCTATCTACTACATCAGTCGCACTCTTGTGGGCTATGAGCTTAACTATTCACCCATGGAGAAAGCATGCCTAGCAGTGGTCTTTGCCACTCAAAAACTTAGACATTACATGCTTAGCCACACAATCAAGCTCATATCAAAGGTGGACCCTCTTAAGTATCTGTTATCAAAGACAACCCTCACAGGCCGTATGGAAAAATGGGTCATGTTACTCAGCGAATTTGACATTCAGTATGTAGATCGCAAAGCAATCAAAGGGCAAGTCATTGCCGATCAACTAGCAGAAGCACCACTGGTGGATGCCTATCCACTAATCATGGAATTCCCTGATGAACATTTATGCATGATTGAAGAGCAGCCCATGTGGAAACTATACTTTGATGGTTCCAACACATCCCATAGCTCTGGAGCAGGAATCCTATTCGTCACACCTCAAGGTGACTATATTCCAAAATCATTCAAGTTGGGATTCCCCTGTACCAATAACATTGCAGAATATGAGGCACTCATCTTAGGTCTCAGAACAGCTATCCAATGGAACATCACAGAACTACAAGTCTTTGGAGATTCACAGCTGATTATCAAACAAGTCCTAGATGAATATCAGACAAAGGATGACAAATTGCTACCCTACAAGCAACTGGTGGATAAACTGAAAGAGCATTTCCTACATCTACAATTCAATCAGATCCCAAGGCTTCAGAAAAAAGCAGCAGATGCAATGGCAACCATCGGATCCTTATTGGAAATACCACGAGACGCATCACAGTATGAATTTCTAGTCGAGCAGCTACACTTGCCAACTTATGAGAACGCCGATGCAGACATGGTGTGTGTCTTGGTTGGTCCACAATCCCCATGGTACCACGAAATCCATGCATATCTAAAAAATGATATCATATCTCCCCATCTCACCAATAACCAACGCCAAAACCTTATTCGCAGAGCTTCCCGCTACAATCTTGTAGCCAACACCCTATATCGTCGCGGGTATCATAATGTCCTATCTAGATGTTTAGACTCAAACGAGGCCATCCTGGCCTTACAAGAGGTTCACGCTGGAATTTGCGGTGCCCACACGAGTGGCATGGTTCTAGCAAAGCAGCTACTTAGAGTTGGGTATTATTGGCCAACAATGGAACATGATGCGTGTGAATTTGTCAAGAAATGTCTCCCATGTCAACAGCATGCCAATTTGATACATGCACCAGCACAGGATCTACAGCCTATTGCACCACCGTGGCCTTTTTCATGTTGGGGCCTCGACCTCGTTGGCTTGATCACCCCCCTCTCTTCGGATGGACACAAGTACATCATAACAGCCACAGAGTACTTTACCAAATGGGTTGAAGCGATTCTGCTCACCCTAACCACTGGCATCCAAATATCCAAGTTCATCCTCTACCATATCATTTGCCGCTTCGGCATACCATCTACCATTTTCACAGACCATGGCACACCTTTTGAAAACCAGCATGTGGATGATCTATGTGCTAGACTCCACATCCATCACCGTTTCTCCAGTCCATATTTCCCTCAAGGAAATGGCCAAGCTGAGGCAACCAACAAAACTATCTTGAAAATCCTCAAGAAGGTTGTCAATGATTCTGGTCATGACTGGCACCTCCAAATCAATCCTGCCCTTTGGGCCTACTGCACTTCTTATCGCACTCCCACAGGCACCACCCCATACTCCCTTGTATATGGTGCTGAAGCCGTTCTGCCGATCGAGGTCGAGCTTCCATCCTTGCGCGTCTCCATGAAGAACTATACAACTGATGAAGACTATCGTGTGGCCCGGCTCACACAGCTAGATCTGCTAGATGAAAAGAGACAGCAAGCCTACGATCACCTGGTTGCATACCAGAATCGACTCAAAAGGAGTTATAACAAAAAGGTCCATCCTAGACAATTCCAGGTTGGTGACATGGTCCTTAAAGAAAATCAGAAGGTCCTAGCAAATAGAGAAAAGAAAGGCAAGTTTGAGCCTACTTGGTTGGGCCCCTATGTTGTCACCACATCCTTTGGCTCGGGAGCCTATCAGCTATCAACACCAGAAGGCGAGCCCTTGAATGATCCTATCAACATCATCCATCTGAAGAGGTTCTATGCCTGAACCTGATCCGGCATATATCAGAAAATCCAAAAACATTCAAAAAAGCAAAAAAAGCAAAAAAGCAAAAAAAAAAGAAAAGAGAAAGAGAAAATAATTGTCCAACGGTGAAAACTTGGCAATTCAAGCGCCTTGGACAAGTATGTTGGTAAAAACCTGGCAAACAGGTGCCAACATAGTAAATTGAGCTATTTATCTATTTAGTTGTCCTTTCAGCTACCGTCCTCTTCCTCCATCCATAACAGATCTCCCAGCAGTTCCATCTCCCCTATCTTCCACGCATTCAGCTCCCATCTTCCTCCAACCCATCTGCAATCCATATCCTATTCCAAAGCTTTGTACCATATCTTGTACCATATCCTTTTCCCTTTCCTATACAGCACATCCTTTCTGTATTTATCTTTCTTGTCTCCATCCTAGTGACAGTCCCGCTGAGTGTGATCTTCCTATCCCCAATCCTCAGCTTCTGTACATATCCCTTGTGCATATCGTTCCTCCTTGTTGTACATAACCTTTGTCTGTCCTGCAGCAGCATTTGATCAAATATCTTGTCCCATCCCCAGCCTCAGAAAATTTGTAGTCCCACTCAGGCCTTGTGCTTCAGCAACATCAATTGACGACTTATCCTTGCTCATCCTGATTATTCCTTGAACTTCAGCTTTTGCCAGCAAACAGCTACACTTATTCTCTCACCAACCCATGGGTCCTTGAGGATATATCGTTCCTCTTGTCTGATCTAATCTTCCATCCTGGTCCTTGAGGATATATCGTTCCTCCTGTCCGACCAATCTTCCCACCATCAATCAAACCTAATCTCTCTCCTTGGCAAAGGATGTCTTTTTGGAGTTATCATTTTGATCTTGGATTTTTGTCCTTTGGGTCTTGTTAATCTTTTTGGCTTCTCATTATCCCACCAGGGTCACCACGATTCATTATATCACGGTGTGCTGCGTGTGCGGATAATCTGGGGCAAGGTCTTTTGATCTTTCGCTTCTGCCTGTGAGTCAGTTGTGTGTTTGTGGTTCCTTCAGCATCGGGTCCGCCATGTCACCTCTACGCTTCATGTGTGATGTTGGGGCAACCCTGTGTGTTTGTTTAGTGTCAGTCCTCGTCAGTCCTCTGCAATGCTAGTGACAAGGCCTCGTGATCCCAGTATCCTTGGCAGGTCTCTAGCATTGCTATATTAAATCTAGGTTGTGCACTCCCGTTTGCACTTGGAGCTATCTGGTCCCTTGCATTTATCATATAGTTTAATCTTTCATCTTTGCATATCGCTGCATCTTGCATCTTGCATTTCCTTCTCATCTTGCATATCATCCATATTTGTTTTTAGAAGTGAGGTTATTTATCTCCCCTTTCTTCCTAGGCCCTTCCTTCCTCGTCCTGCCAGGCACACTCTGTCCCAGGGTGTAATCCCTCTTTCTCCTTTTCCCACTGGGCGCATCTTCCATGATTTTGTCCCACCGGGGCATGTTCCTCTTTCTTCTAGTCCACCCGGGCGTCATACCCTCTTCTTCTGATTCTAGCCTCGGCATCTTGTTTTCTTGTCTTTGACGCCATGCCACTTGCGGCATCGCATCAAAGAGGGGCAAAATGTAGACACCGAAAAATCCTTCAGAAAATAAATTATTATTTTTTTTGAAAATCCTTGATGACATCATCATTTATTAATTAATTAATTTATTTTTATGGCATTAAATCCCTCTCTCTTAATTAAAAATCTTTAATTAAGGAATCTAGCCTAAAAATGTCATTTGGACATTATCCCTAATTTATTAATTATTTAATTAATAAATTGCCCAAAACCTCAAAAATAAATTAATTTATTTTTTATCCCAAACTTGGCCAATTTCCTCTAGACCACTAACCTCTTCCAAAATCTTCTAATCCCTTCTTAATTTCGATTAAAAGGCTAATCCCATCTTTTCTAACCCTAATCCCAAGGTTAAATATTTAATTAAGGTTAAATATTTAATTTCCATATTTATTGAAAATATTTTAATAAATATTCCTAAACTTAAGCCTTTTGGAATGAATAACTTTTATTCCATGAAACTAAGGAGAAATCTAGACTCTTCTAGAATCTTCTCAAATCCACCCTCTTCACCCATCCTAATCCTTTTTCTAATCCTAATCCTACCCTTAAACCTTTGTGCAATCCTAACCAAGCTTAAGACTTTCCTAAACCAAAGCAAAGTCTTTCCTTCCAAATATCTCAACCACAAAGCATTTATTGCTTCCCCAAAGTCTTCAAAGCCTCTTAAAGCCCATTCATTGCTCTTACAAGCATTTATTTGGAGAGTTATGAGCTTGGAGCCCCCTTTGTTGACTCCTCTTTGCCCTTCCCTTCATCCACTCACCTTGTGACATGTGTCACCTCCTGATTGGCTGAGAACTAGCACAATCCATGTGCTTCCCTTTGAGTGAATCTTGGCCTCTCTTAAGGATTTCAATCCTGGCCATTCATTCCTCCTACCCCAAGCCTTAGAAATCCTATAAATACCCTCACTTTCTAAAGCAAATCATCTCTCAACTCTCAAACTCAATAGCAAAGTTATAATGTCATTTTCATTCTAGCATAAGCATAAACTCATCTTTTTCTTAGATCATTTTCAAGCTTAAATCACATCTAAATTAGCTTTAATGGATTAACATAGATTCATTTCTTGTTTTAATCTTAGTTCTTTCATTTAGCTTTGCATATTTGTGTGTTCTTGAGGCCTTTGAGGCAAAATAGGTTCCTCATACCTATTTTGTGTCATTTTGGGTCTTCATCAACCTCAAATCATCCTATTTTGCATGCTCTAAGTGCTTGAGTTTGCACACCCACATCCCTCTATATCTAAGCATATCAAACGGTGCATGGGCGCATCCGTTTTAAGCTTAAACTGAGGTGGCTTTGATTTTAGTTTGTTAACCTTTGAATTTGATTTGATAATATGCTATGACGTTTGTTTGTCTTTGGCCTTCAAAATAGGTTTAGGTGCACTCACAAATCCTAGTCTACAATCTTGTTACTCTCTTGATTGCTTTTTGTTCATCAAAGGTTCTCATCTTTTGTCCCGGTTTCATCTTGGTTGCACAAGTGTTCGGTCCTTGCTCTCGATCTTTGAAATGTAATCTCTTTGATTAGTACCTATCATATATTGTGACAATCCTACATGAGATGATTAGTACCATATACATTACATATCCATTGCATTTTTATTTCATTTACATTTGCATCCATAAATTCATTTGCATCCATTATAAGCATAACTCAAATCATACATTTCACATATGCATACATTATAAGCATAACTCAAATCATACATTTCACATATGCATACATTCTATCCATCTATCACTGCATTTCACATTGCATCATCATAAAATAACCATGTGCATATTCATATTCATAAAAGGAAACATGTGCATTTCATACATTTCTATCCATACATCTAAGCATATAAAAACATCTCATAAACATCAATAACAAAGCAATATAACAACAAGTACAATGATACCAAACTGTGAATCTCATATATATATATATATATATATATATATATATATATATATATATATATATATATATATATATATATATATATATATATATATATATATATATATATATATATATATAATAATGTCATGTACAAAAGAGGAGGTGCTACTCAAGCACAGCATCAAAAATGGGCTACAATGTACAAGTATATCAAAAGTGCTAGCTAGGTCCTGCACCACCTGGAGTAGGTGGTGGCAATGGTCTCTAGGGTAGGGGTATCGGCCACTGTAGTGGTGCCTGCTAAGGAGGTGCCTATGGTGCCTGCTGCGGTGGGGCCTATAGTGGTGCATGTGGGGGTGCTGGTGGAGCTGCCTGCGAAGCTCCAACATAATCAGCAAAAGGTGGTACCTACTCCAAAAAATCTGGAATGACCCCGCAGTAAGCTGCATAGTAGTATGCTACCTAAGTAGCCTCATATCTGGTCTCAATCTTCAATTGTGCTAGCTCCTCTCATAGCTACCTGATCTCAGTGTCCCTGTCAACTACTCGAGTCTCCTCCTTGATGACTCAAGTGTGATAGTCATCACACTCTTGCTAGACCTATCATACCCTCTCCTAGCTCTTCCTGAGAGCCTCCTCCAGCTGTGATGAACCTACTCCTACTGAAATGTCAGGCATATTAGTATCATCGTCTGGTGGTGCCTGCTATGATGTATCCCCTGTCCACTATCAAGTGGACCTCTACTAGGCCCCACTGGTCCTAGCTCCTGCATCTGAGCCCATCATCCTAGCAAGGATGCTAATCTACCCTACTTGGGGTCTCAATACTCTCTGTTCCTTTTGTCCCTATTATGTAGCCTGCTGAACTAGTGGCTATTGAACTGGTCGCTACTAATCTAGTGCTTGTTGCTATTGTGCAGGCTATTGTTGTGCCCCTATACCAATAAGATATGTGAACCTCAGATGAGGACATGCAATCAACTGATCCTTGTATGCAAGTGTCACCCCTGCATTGGTGACACCCACCATGTAATCCCATCTCACAGTTGGAATGCATGCCTCTATAGCACACCACCCTGGATCCAATCTAGCATGCCACCCCTTTCTTCTCCTCATCGGAGAAGCAAGCATAGGGGGAGTACTCCTGTGATATGTCTTTCTTCCTACCAAACTGGCATAGGATGTGTGTAACAAGGAATCTCTCTATAATGGTGATGCTACATCCAATCAATGGATGAGATACAAACATATGTGAGAGCTCTCTTAGAGCATCATCCCATGGCTCTGTAGCCACCCAAGGTCTCCATACTATAGCTGCCATGTTGTCTAGCTATCCTCTCCACTACTCTATCTTACCCAGTAGAGGTTGGGTCATCAGACCTGTGTACCTATAAATATATGGCTCAAGTTGTTGCTGTGTGTTGTGATAAATCAGCCTACAAATGGGGAGATTCTCCTAGGCCCAAATCTGAAGAATGAAGACTCCTGCCACCATCATCCTCACACCATGATATAGTATCTCATGCATCTCATGATACATGTGGGCTAACATACACTAGCCCCATCTAAACCTGATGGCTGGCCTCTCCAACATCCTCTGCAACATCGTGCCCCAGCCACACTCTAGACCATGCTGACCTTGATCTGGAACAAGGTAGCAGCTCAGAAACATAGCAAGAATAATGGAAAATGGATGAGCACCACCATGCCTTCTGATCAAATCATCCCAAGAGATGGCCCAGCCCATCACTAGATCCTCCTCAAGGCCACTATACCCTATCGTGGCTGTGTCTCATACTCTACTCGAGCACCATGGACTAGTATCCATAGGATCCTATATACATCCTTGGGAGTCACTGTCATCTCCCCCATCGAGAAGTGAAAAGTGTTCATCTCTGAATGGAAACTCTCTACCAATGTACCAAGAAGACTGTGATTTACCTGAATGTTAGGTAAATCACGCAAGAATCCCAAACTGAGTCCCTCAATATGAGCACTCTCTACATCTGTTAGTCTCTATACTAGGGTGGTAATCACAGGATGGTGCATCCAGAAGGTGACATCAAGGAAGTCAACCTGCAAAGCAAGCGACGACATTGGATCAGTATCTTGATATGATGGCTTTTTCAACATAACAAGAAATGCAACAAGACATCTATCCTAGACATCACTCTGTGACACTATAATTGGCTGATTTTACATAAATTTGATGAATTTTGGCAAAAGACTTCAAACTCTGCAGTAGCTTTTCACACAAGAAAACTATTTTCTCATGCAAGATAGGACTCGACCTTGCGCAAACTACTACAATCTTGCACGGGACCACCTTTCAACTCACATGAGCTTCCAGAAAGGGCCCGCATGAAGAAGACCTAACTAGCATGAGGAAAGTACTTCCTCACATGAAGGCAAACCTAGGCCAGCATGAGGAAACAACCTCCTCACGTGAGATTAGAAGAACATGCTCCTAAAGTTGCTAAATCTACCCTAAATTGACCTAAAAAGCAGTACAAATTGAAATGCAAGGAGGTTTATCGACTACTTATAGGTGTGTCATACTCTGCTAGCTAGATGTGTCATCAAGAGTGCTCAAATTAGTGTGTATGCAGTAGAAGACCCTCCATTTCTCTCTTAGAGCTCAAAATCACAAGAAGATGAAGGTGAATAATGAATTGAAAATGACCCCTCCAGACCTTATATAGCTTTTGACCTATTTTTTAAAAGTACTTTGTTTTGCGCAAAAATTGCACCCTTGGCTAAATCAACTACTCAGAATCCATTTTCAGGATCAAAATCAAAATCTAACATCTCTAGATCACTCAAAATCACATTTTCAATTCTAGGACCCTTTTGGGATTGGACGCTTGTGCAGTCAGCCTTCTGGCATCATCTTCGTGTCAGGCCCTCATCTTTGCATCATGTTCTCAAGATCTTTTCTCTTTTCATCAAAGTCAACTCTAGTCAACCATGGTCAAACTTGGTCAATAGGACCTCTTCTTTGCTCTGATTTTCTTTTGTAGTTTCTCAAAGATAGCATAATTGCTTCTGCTTTGCAATCCCTTGTTATCAATCATCCTTCTTATGTCATCTTTCAATTTCACTCCCGAGGGGGCAGGATGATTGCATCATTTGAATCTCATCAAATCAATTCTTGAATCAGTATGATCTGAATCATCAGTTCTCATTGCTAGGGGCATCTCAATGCCTCACATCTTGCTATCTGGTCATCTATCTTTTAGGTATCTAAGCAACCTAACTTAGATCCTCAGGAATCAAGCTTCATTCTGGAGATGGTTCTCAAAATCTTTTAGGTATTGGGGCAATCTAACCCTAATTCCTAGGAGTCAAGCTTCATTCTAAAGATGGCTCTAAAAATCTCTCAAGACCGTTATCTGGGCAATCTAACTTGGGTCTTAGAGGGCTAAGCTTCGTAGTGGGGAAATCTAACCCTGATTCTGGAGACAGTCCTAAGTTTGCATCTGAATCTCATTCTATGCATTGGGGAAACCTAACCTCAATTCTCATCTTCTCTCAAGACCATTTTCTTCACAATCTAACTTAGACTTTAGAAAATCATGCTTTGATCTATTCGGTGTCTTGGCAACCTAACCTAGACTCCTGAATTTCTTGTCATCTATCACTTCAGGCTATTCTTTGAATCAACACGCTATTCACACATCAATTCAAAGAGGGGAAAATGTAATACCCTAAAATTCACACCTAATAAATTCAATCAATTTTGGTGCATTTTCATCAATTTTACATCTCCAAAGTCCTAGTTTCCTACGCAATTTTCTCTCTCCTACCTGACTTAATTTGACTTGATGTCAATTGCAAAGACCCTAAATTGCATTAATCAAATATTAAAATTAATTCCTAAAGTCTTTGACTTTTATTAGCTAAATTACCCCTATGATAAATTAATTTAATCCTAAAGTCCTAAGTACTTGAAATTAAATTAAAATCTACCCCCTTTAGCTAATTACCCATAAAAAATGAATTAATAATTACTTGTTATTTGAATGGACACTCATTTTTTAATTAATAATTCAAGATATTCAAAAAGTCCCCTATGTGGAAAATTCCATTCTTTTAATTAAGTAATTCAATGCTTTTTTGTCTCAAATGGGAATGAAGAGTCAGGAGTTTCAAATCAAGAACCCCTTAGTTCTCTTCCCAGTCTTTTCTATTTAATGAGCCTCATTTCTTCATTCAAAGAGGGCAATTTTTTAGAGTAATTGAACTATAGTATTTTTGTGTCTCAATTTCATTAATTCCAAGCTTTTATTGCATTTTAGTATAATCTTCATTTAGTTTAATATTGCATATTCATATACTTAGTTTGGCTTATTTGCTCATAGTTTAGTCTAATTTATATTTCTTTCAAGTACTTTAGAATAATCTACACTTCATATTTACTTTCAAGCTATTTAGATTAATATCATATTCCTTTTAAAGATCTTAGATTAAATTGCATTCATTCTAGTTTAAATTCAATTTTTTCTTATCATCATAGCTTTTGAAAATCCTCCATTGTAGAATCACTCTTATGGTTATTGGCTCTCCAATCTGAAAGTAATTAAACACCCTATCTACATAGGAGGCAACAAGTCACTTCACAATGGATTTTAGATTGAGTAATTTGTACTCTCTCTTGTAATTTGATCATGTGAGTAATGACCATTTTGCATGTGTAGTTGGATTTGAGGTCCACATTCAACCACATACATAAGATAGCATGTTACCTAAATGCCCTTTAACCTATAGTCTCTTCCACCAGTGAACCAAATACAAGCATGACAGAACTAGATATCAAGTACCTTAGTCACAAAATGAAAAGAAAAGAAAAAAAAGAATAAGAGTTCTGATGGTGAAAACCACTGTGTGGTGGTGTCAAAACCTAAAAAAGTAAAAATAAAGGACGTATCTGAGGGTGAAAGCCTCTCCGAGGCACCTAAGGATGAGATACTTGATCATCTCCCAAGTTACTTTCAAGATAGACGTTCAGTTCTTGTTGAGCCTACACAGCTAGTTAATTTGGGTACACAAGAGGCCCCCCTAATAGTGCATTTAGCTTAGTCTCTATCAACATAGGAAAAAGAAGCATATACCAAGTTCCTACAGAGCAAGAAGATTAATTTTTCTTGGACTTACTTAGACATCCTAGGGTTGGACACTAATCTCATTATGCATCACTTGTCCATAGCTCCAGGAATAAAACCAATAAAATAGAAGTTGAGGAAAATGCATCCTCACATAGCTCTTCTCATCAAAGCTGAACTAGAAAAACTCCTCAATGTGGGATTTATAAAAGCCATTGATTATGCCAAATAGATATCCAAAATTGTACCAGTTTCAAAACATGACAATTCCATTCATGTCTGCATAGATTTTAGAGATCTTAATAAGGCATGCCCAAAGGATGATTTTCCACTTCCAAACATAGACATGATAGTGGACATGACCGCGGGTTATGAGATATATTCATTGATGGATGGTTTTTTTGGATATAATCAAATCAAGATAGCTCCTGAAGACTAGGAAAAGACTACATTCACTTGTGCATGGGGAACCTATTGCTGGAACATCATGCCATTTGGATTAAAAAATGTAGGAGCTATTTATCAAAGAGCTATGACAACTATCTTCCATGACATGATGCATAAGAATATGGAAGATTATGTGGATGACACCTTGGAAAAATCTAAAAAAGGGGATACACACTTAGGAGATTTAGAAGTCATTCTAGATCGTATGGAATAGTTTCAATTAAGATTAAATCCCAAAAAGTTTGCATTTGGAGTCACCTCCGGAAAACTCCTAGGATTTATCATTTTAGCAAAAGGAATAGAAGTGGACCCAGAGAAATTTCAAGCAATATTGGATATGTCACCTCCCAAAAACATCTGCCAAATGAGAAGTCTTCAAGGATACCTTCAATTTATAAGGAGGTTTATTTCACAACTAGTCGATAGAGCTCAACTCTTTAATAAGACTTTACACAAAGGGGTTAAATGTGTCTAGAATGAAGATTTTCAGCAAAGCATGGACCAAATCAAGCAATATTTGGCCAATCCTCCAATCTTGATGCCTCCTATCCTAAGAAAACCACTCATATTGTATGTATTAGCAACAGAATCTTCCCTAGGGGCATTATTGGCTCAACTTGATGATACTGGAAAAGAAAGAGCTATATATTACATCAGTCGTACTTTGGTGTCATATGAGGTTAATTACACTAGTATTGAAAAATCTTGCCTTGCAATGGTGTTTGCTTCCCAAAAGTTGTGACATTACATGCTTGCGCATACAATACACCTCATTGCAAAGATTGATCCTCTCAAATATTTGCTTGGTAAGGCTACTCTCATGGGTAGACTTGGTAAGTGGATGATGATCTTATCAGAATTTGACATAGAGTATGTTAAGCGTAAGGCTATAAAAGGACAAGCCATTGCAGACCAATTGGATGATTTTCCAATTCGAGATAAAGCACCTATTCAAGTTGAATTTCTAGATGAGCACATAATGTACATGACTACAAGAACATGGAAGATGTTCTTTGATGGTTCTTTCATGTAAAATGGTTTAGGTGCTGGAGTGTTGTTTGTTTCTCCTCATGGGTACACAATTCCTAAGTCCTAAAAACTATTGTTCCCATGTACAAATAACATTGTTGAGTATGCGGCTTTGACAAATAGACTAAAAATGGTAATATAATGGAGAATCATAGAGTTGCATATCTATGGGGAGTTGCAATTAATAGTCAACCAAGTTAATGAAGAATACCAAACAAAAGATGAAAAACTAGTACCCTACAAGAAAATGGTTGATTCATTGAGACTATACTTCACCTTTGTTACATTTCAACAAATCCCTAGAGCAGAGAATAAAGAAGCTAATGCTATGGCTATAGTAGCTTCACTTCTTTAGCTAGAACAACATGAGTCCATATTCAAATTCCTAGTGGAAGAGCTATGCTACCCTATCTATGAATCCCAAGAAAGCCAAGTTGTTTGTACCCTTGTTGGCCATGAGTCATCCTGCTATGGTGCCATTTACTCATACCTCTATTATGGCATTATCCCTAAAACCTTCAACTACTCTGAATGAAGAAACTTGACCTGAAATGCCTCTCACCACACCCTTATCTCTGGTGATCTGTATAGGAGGGGTTTAGATGGGACACTTCTTAGGTACTTGGAAAAGGATGAGTCTGACCAAGCGTTAGCTGACATTCATGAGGGCATTTGTGGATGACATTCTAATGGTCTTGCCATGGCCCAAATGTTTCTTAGGGTGGGGTACTATTGGCCTACTATGTAGACAGATGCAGTAGCTTTTGCTAAATCTTTTGAAAAGTGTCAGAAACACGGTAACCTGATACATGCTCCAAGCAGGGAGCTTAGTCCTTCTATTTCTCATTGGCGATTTCAGCACTGGGACTTTGACCTTGTTGGGAGATTCATCCCAACTCATCAGGTGGACACAAATTCATTATCACTACTATTGATTACTTTACCAAATGGGTAGAAGCTATCCCACATTTTGTTGCCTCAGGCAAGACAGTTTCTTTGTTTATTTTGAACCATATCATCTGTTGGTATGGAGTGCCTTCTAAAATAATCACTAACAATGGAGGTCAATTTAAAAAAAAGGACCTTAAACATCTCTACAAGAAGTTCAAGATAAAATAGCATTGGTCCTCTATTTACTTCCCGCAAGGAAATGGACAAGCAGAGGCTTCAAATAAGACCATTCTTAAAATTCTACATAGAATAGTTCACAAGAATGGTAGAGATTGGAATCTATAGATAAATCTGGCCTTGTGGGCCTATAGAATGATTATTCATACTCCAAAAGGGGCTACTCCTTTTTCCCTCACTTATGGTGCTGAAGCAGTGTTACCTTTAGAGGTGGAGATTCCTTCTCTTAGAGTTTCCCTTAAAGGTCTAGTGACAAATGAAGACTACTGCGTCATGAGACTTCAAGAACTAGAACGTCTAGATGAAAAGCATAAAGCATCATTTGATCACATGAGATTCTACTGAAAGCATATGTCCAAAGCATTCAACAAGAAGGTTCACCCTAGAGAATTTCAAGTGGGGGGATCTTGTCCTACAAGAAAACCATAAGAACCAACAACATAGAGAGCAAAAGGGAAAATTTGAACCTAATTGGCTTGTACCATACATCATTATTGCTACTTTTGGGACAGGTTCTTATTTACTATCTAATCTAGAGGGAGAATAACTCCCTGATCCTATCAATATTTTGCACCTCAAGAAGTTATATCCATGATGCCTATTCTATCTGGGAGCATCCTTTGTACATATCTTATTAATCCTGAAAAAATTCCAAAAAAAATTCATATATGACGCTAAAAAAATCCTAAAAAGCATATAAAGTCCTAAAAAAATACAAAAAGATGCAAAAAATTCAAAAAAATAGAAAAAGTGCCTTGGTGAAAACCTAGAAACAGGTGCCTTGGTAGCAAAAATACAAAAAAAAATTGAAAAAATTTTTTTAAAAAAAAATCTCCAAGTGGTGAAAACCTAGAAATAGGTGCTACTTGAGGCCTTTGCACCCTTGTTTCTTAGCATGCATCCTCAACACTTACCCTCTCTCCATCATGCCTTGACCTTATTGCCTTAGTTTGGAATTGGTCTTTGTCTTTGTCTAGGGGGCATAACTCTATTAGCTTTGGTCTCTAGGATGCATTGGTCTTTAGGACATCTTGTAAATGGTGTTTTTCAACACCACCCCAGCTTTGTTTTTCAACACTACCCTGGCATCAAGTGTTTCTCAACACTTATTAGATATCTTACCCGCAGTCTAGCATGATATGACATTACTCACTAGCAGATGTGATATTCAAAGTTTGACTCTATGACCTACACACACACACATTTAAAAACTTGACTCGCTAAGACTTGTTTGACTTTATTTCTTTGTGTGCTATCTATGATGATTTCTTTGATGAGTGTTCTCTCCCTAATAGTTTTCGATGATGCTAAGCTAGAAGACTGGGGGCATGAGGACATGTTTTATTGCTTTTTCTACTTGTGGATATATTTTGCTGGTCCTAATTGTCATTAGCATTTTTTCTTGTTCCACTTGACATTAGGGTCTACAAGGTATTATCCTTGACTATTTTGCAAGTGCATACTTATAGTCATCTTGACTTTCTTATGTCTTGATGCAAGCATAATCCAGCCATATTAAACTTAGGAAATCTCACTGCACTAGTCATCTTGACCTATATGTCTTTGGTGCCTAAGTGGGATTCCCACATATCTATCTGATATAGATCATATTCAAATTCACATAGTCATACTAGTGTGCATTATATGATCTTACAATGCTACCAAGAACACTCGATGATGAATATTAGAGTCTAAAAGCTTTGTGACCTTGCAAGTAAACCACTTTTCATAGTAGCTTGCATTTTTAGGTTCATGTTAGTTTAGTTTTGCATCTTGCATATGGAGAGAGCTCTCCTTCATCTTTCGTGGACTTGTCGGTCAACTGCACTCACCTTTCCTTTTCTTGATCATGTCTTTTACTCCTTATCTTTCACATCACATCCTTTTCCTATCATCGCAAGGGGTTAATCTTATCATCATATCTATATCAAAAAAGATCATTACCCCTTATATAGCATTTTGACTTTTTGACCAATTTTCAAAACATCTCAGAATTTCATGAATATTGCACCCCTGGCTAATTTCGATGCCTTGGATCCATTTTTAGGATTGAAATTGAAATTTGAGTTCATCCTAATAGTCAAAATCACATTTCAAAACTTTCCCCCTCTTCTGCATAGTTGGCTGACCATTTGAGGCCTGATCCTTTGATCTTTGTTGGAGCATCTTCATTTCTTCATCCCCATATCTTTCAACCTTCTAGTCTTTCATTCATTTTCATTCACTTAATCTCTCTGAGGTTTGACTTTATTTTTATCCTATATCATTCTCAGTCAAACTGGGGCATATCTTCACTGCTTGATGGTTACCCTATCATCCTTCATCTTCGATTGTGATTCCTAGTGACTTGATCAATTTTATCAATTTGTTATTTCTCCTCTACCTAATTTCAATTTTGATTCTGAGGGGGTAGTATCTATCAGCTTCAATCCTTGATTTAGTTTATCAATCAAACCTTTCTTGAGATTCTTATCTCTTATTTGAGACTTGACAATTTTCTATTCATAGGTGTGTTGGTCTTGTCTTCCATCTTATGCCTATCTTTGTCCTGATGTGTTCCCATCTGTCGAATACACATTTGGGTTGTTTTGTGATCCCAAATCGATCTCACATTTAAATTCCATTCTTTGACCACATGTGATCCCAAATTGATCTCACATTAGTCAAAGAGGGGCAAATGTTTGCACCCTAAAATGGTCACCTAGACTTTGGGCCCTCATTCAACAATTTATCAAATCCCTGAATCAATATTTTCAAAAATCAACATTTTTCAATTATATCAATTTCCTTAATCAAATCCTATTTTATCATTTTCGATTATATTCTATGGATTAACCATTTTATCCTAAGTCTTTATTTATTTAAAAGGAATTTTCTCTCCTTTTACTAAATAAAAAGCCCCCACTTTTCCTCTTATCCTAAGTTGCACAAATAAAGCATTATTCTTATTTTATAAAAAGAAGAAAAGACCTTTTTGTCTCATATGGACACAAAAGTCAACTCTTATTTTCTCATTGGAGAATATTTGTGCACATGGATTGCTCCTCTTTCAAGCTCCACCCTTGATTAAATCTTTTGCCTCTTAATCTCCACGATCCATTCCTTTTCACTTCCTTTAAAAGGAGAGCTCTTTTCTCATTCTTAGATCCCAACTTTGAATACTAATCTTATGCTACAAGATTTCTTCGAGACTTTGGATATTTGGAGACCATTCTTGTATTCTAGTTTCATTCTTGCATCATAGCTTAGTTTCCTTTATGCTCTAGATTATCTCACATAGCTTAATTAGCAAGGATTTGTAATACTTTCCTTTCATAGCTTAGCTTGCATCTTCATTCTTAGCATAGTTGCATTGCATCTTCATTGTTGATTCTTGAGGATATTGGCATTCTTTCCCTTGTCTCTTTGAATCTCCCATTGTGTGGTTTACTAGCAAGGTTGCATGCTTCAATAGCTCTAGCTGAGAGCACCATCAACATCCTTGTGACTCCATGCCTAGGGAGCTCTAGGTTGCTTTCTCAAGGTTTCCCATTCATGGATTCCCTTGGAAGTAATGACTTAGAGAAGTGCACTATTTAGTGTGTACAGAGTCAAGAGACTCATCTCATCCTGAATATTCCACTTAATTCCATTAATGTATCTTTCTACCTTTACCTTCTCATCCTCTGCAACTCGAGACCTCATATAAATTCTTTGGAACTCTTTGATATATGAGTTCACATCCAAGTCTTTTTTCCTAAGACCTTGTCTTTTCTTATGGAGCTGGATTTCATAATCCTCTGGCACATATGCATCTCTGATTTTGGCTACCATTGCCTTCCATGTAGCAATTGGATTCTTGCCTTCTTTCACTCTCTCATCTTGGATAAATTTCCACCAAGTGAGTGCAAGGCCTCTCAATCTTCATTTAGCCACTTTCACCTTTTGAGCCTTTGTGATGCCATCACACTCAAAGTGGTTCTCTAGTCCTTCTATCCAATCTAGGACTACCTCTGGTTCCATCTTTCCATTGAAGATTGAAATTCCTTCTAGTGCTTTCCCACTCAAGTCTTCCAATGCCTTCAAGAATGGTTCTTCAACCAAAACTGGATCTGGTTCAAGGACCTCATCCTCCATAAGGATATCCTTTTTCTTCCCATCTACTTTGTCTTTGGCTTCCTCAACCTTCTCATCTACTTCTTCTACCTTTAGTTCCAATTGCTCCAATATTTCCTTCAATATCCTATTCTCCTCTTCCTAGTCTTCCACCTTCTTTCCTAACTCCACATTAGTCACCATCCTTGATTCTCCTACTGATTTAGCTAGTTGAAACATTAATCGCAAGCTTGATCAATAAAGCTCTGATACCAATCTGGTGTATGTTCTTCTTGGTGTGCTCACACAAGTGCCTTAAGGACCTTGCTTGTCCTTTCCAAAGGATCATATTCACTTCTAGGATCTCACTAGCCTTAAGTATTCAACCTAAGACCTTCCAAACTCTATCCTAAGAGTCAATTTTCTTGTGCTTAGCCTTGAAGGACATCCACCATTTAGTTTTGTCTCAATGATTTCTTAACACCTAGAACACTCTAAGTATTTTTCACCATGAACTTACTTTGGGATTTTAGGGGTACCATTCCACTTCAAAACATTAATTTTGTTTCCATTTGAATCCATTTTGATTGATCTCAAAGTATTCTCCTATCGGGTTCTAAGTTTAGCCTTTTAGAGACCTAATTAGGCCTAGTGTTTCTTGTAGCCCTTGACAGGGTCTTTTTCCCATTTGGTACCAAAACCTTCCAAAAGACCTACAAAAAAAAATTTATATTCTAATTCCCTTTTGGAAGTTACTATAGATTCAGGAGGTTTTAGGTTTCTAAGGCATCCATACAGTGGCTTCCTACAATGTAGAGCTAATAGGGCTAATAGGCCTATTTTTAAGGTCTTTTTCCTAATTTCTTGTTCAAAACCCAATTAAATGGATTGGTCAGTGTCCAATCTCTTCAACATGTAATGAATTTTTCATATGCCTCCTAGAACAATGCATGTTCTATACTTATCATCAGTCCCATGCATGTAGCATTCAAATCTTTATTGTCATACCTCTAATCGAGTACACTAGTCTCACCTAGGGTATGATCTTAAATCCAATAGCTTGAGTCTTCAGGACTTTTATATGCATATTCAAACTATACATATGCTCCCCTAAAACATTCATCCACCCTTAGGAGATTCCCATGGTTAGATTTCATGGGGGAGCCATTGAAACTCAACCTACTCTAAACTAGACCAGTAGAATCCCTAGTTGCTAATCAATTTATTAAAGCTACTAAACTAACTCTACAATGCTTGCACAAATAATGAAAAAGCTTTGAATCTAACCTACCAACACAAATATAATACTACTTCATAGGTTTCAATCCATTTGACGGCACTGTCACACAAGAATGCTCGCGTAAGTCTTCAAAACCAAAATTGCAGAGCTTTCTTCTATTTCATTAACTTACTTACATTCACACACTAACTCCCTTACTTTGAGAATGAGCCTAGATTAGTATCACAAGATAATCTTCCACCATTGTAGTCCTTGGCATTGATTTCCTACTCCTAGAATGGAGGGAATCCTATGTGGCCGAGTTACATGCAACCCATGCACAAGATTGCCAATGATGTCAAGATCACTTTGGCATCTTGGTTTTTATGAGGCAACCTATATTCTAGGGCCTCTATACCATGTAGTTTGAAGAAATAACATTATTAAAGCCTAATAAGGCATCTTTACTACAATTCCAAGTTCTAGGACACATTAAGGCCCATACCTTAATCACACCAAAACTAAACATTAAAACTATCTAACAAGACTAGGTTGGATTAGATACTAACTATCAATCCACCTAGCCACACACCTTGCAAGACCTTTTAAGGTCTAAAATAAACACACTCTAAGTTGGCTAAGGTCAGATACAAGTCAAAATAGATAAAGACTAGGAGGTTAGCCTAGGTGCACTTGCACCATCACCATACCATCATTATACCATTGGATGCATCGTCATTTTTGTCTGCAAACAATATACCCATGTGATTATAAACCAAAAAAAAAGAAATAGAAAGGCTCATTTCTAATATTCATAAATATGAGCTACGTGCATGAAGAGGGCCCTAAGTATGGTAAAATGGGAAAGTTGCCACTTTACACTTCTCTTATGTTGTGAAGCTCTAGCTCAATTAGGAAGCTTGGAGCCTTTTGATCTTCATATGGCAACCATTACTTGAGGTAGGCATTTGAGCTTTGTCTTCTCATTAAATCAACTTCATTTTGATGGCATTTGTTGATTTAATGGCACGATATGAATGTTATTACTAGCATTGTTTATATATTTTCATTTGGAATGCTCGATGACCCATGAGATTTGAGAGTTAGGGCATCATTGCTATTACCTTCAAGGAATTGTGTGAAGTGTTTGATCTCTCTTTATTTGTTTTGTTGTTGATATTCACTATGTGGTAGTCCCCGTTTATGATCATTTTATGAGGAAATATCTTGATGGCTCATGGGCTGCAAGCTAGGACATCATGCATTATTTATGAGCTCATTGTCTGAGCAAGTCATGACCCTACTACTATCATAGCACTATGTGGAGTATTTAGGCTTTTGATTTATGCTGATATTGATGCTCACTAATTTTTCCATGGCTGTGAGATGTTTGTATCATTGATTGGCATTATTTTATTATTGATGTTCCTATTTTATTGGTGCCATATTCATGATCTTTTGATGTTTTTTGAATCTTAAACTAGGGCATCGTAAGTTTGATTTGGTACTCCATTCATTCTTGTTGCTCATCATTGGTTCATAGCCCATGCTTTCTATTGATGATTGATTGAGAACCCTCGAGCCATGGATAGGGTATCCATTTTGTGTGGTCTTTTCTTACTTACTGGTTTAAGGAAACTGTGAGCTTGATCCTGTTGTTGTTATTGACATTTGATGTTTACTGTTCCTTGAAGGCCCATGAGTTATTGAATCACCATTATCATTCTATTAAGATGCTTACTGTTGTGAATTCCTTTGAGGACCCTTCAGCATGATTCTTTTGTTGATTCATTTTTTGACGTTCACTGATTCATGGAGCCCATGTTTGAACTATGGCATCATTTTTTCACTATTGATCTTATGGCCCTCGTGCTTTCTTGATGATCCTCATTGTTCACTGATGGCATCATGTCCTTGGCCGGTGCTGTATTTGTTATATTTATGATATTAGATCATACATTAATACAGTTACTATTTTGAATTTGAGCTTAGGCATCATGCAATGCTATTGTTGTCATTGCATGCTTGTTGTTGTTGTGTACCATATATTATTTTATACACTATTTATTTCATTGAGACCGTGAGCTTGGCATTTTTAATGTATTTGTTGTTATTGGATCAATGTTGCCATGTTCTTGAGGTTGTCGATGAATTGAATCACCACTATCATTCTATTTTAATAGTATGCTAGCTTGAAGATCTTGTGAGATTCAAGATGTGAACCATTGTATCACTGTCATCTAGGCTAAATGATCTTGCATACTATTTTATCAAGATGTCCTTTTACTAATCTTATATAAACAACATAACATGTTGACTCACAACCCATGAGCTGTTTCTTGATAACACATTTGACATCATACTTTTTTCTCCATTTTGGTCTTGATTTACTCACTGCATGTAGATTTGACACACTTCATAGATGACTTTGACCTCTTATTTGACCTTGATAATGTCCCCTCCATTGCTTATGCTTGATCATGACTGCCTTGTGTTGATGGGCATGATGGGTTACTATTTTGGATGCATCATTTGGAAATGATGCCATAGCAACACCAAATGGAGAAGCAACATCTGGTGTTGTTTTTGCACTCTTTGGATGATCCAGTCACAACAGTGATTCACCAGGTGTTCATAGAGACATAAATGCAACCACTTACTTCTTATTTCAATGTTGATCTCCTTTCTATGCTTCCATGCTTTCTATCTTTTCTATTTTGTCTTCATGGTATGAATTCTCATGTTCCTGAGTGTGCATGTTGTATAGCATATTTCCTTTTATAAGTGTATGTCTTGACTATGCACATGCATAATTGTAGATGAGGATCAGTAATAGGGTGCTAGGAATTGCGTAGGTGCTTTGGATCTAACCCCATCTTTTCCTTCCTTCCAGGTTTTGGATCATATAGGAGAATATTGGATTCAACCCTGGGTCAACACTTCATTACTTCAGGAGATGTTTGGTACCTTACTTATTTATGTTCATCCACTTATGCGTGTTTTCATTCATTCATATTCTTCTAAAATTTGGCTATACTCATATTCTTCTTGTGTCTCAGTCTTCCAACTATGATCAATTTAATATTGTAAATCTTGACATAGAATTAGATATCAACCTTTCATATATCCATTCCAAATGATATTTGAAGTATAATTTTTTCATAAATCTAATCAGATTATTATCAGCCTTTCAGATCTAGGAAAATTGAATTCTTATGGTGTTACAAAACACTGTTGAAACTCCATTTGAATAAACATACATGCCAACCATTTGACAAAATGTTATGTCAAATAAAATATATGTACATTTATAAAATCTAAAGTTAAATTTACAAAGTAACATATCATTTATAAAACCTACCGTAACATGTCATTTTTTGTTTGACATTTTTTGTCACAACTAAAGAGTTCTCACCATGAGCAAATAGAGTGACCATTTTCTATCAAAACCATATGTACAAATATAAACATTAAGTACAACATGTCCCATTTTTTTGCAGATATACACATTAAGGATCATGTCAGATAATACAAGAGAATTTGATCAAAATAGGGGGACAATCACTAGATTGTTGTCTAACTTTCAAAGAGAAGGCAATGACAAATGTTATTGTCCATGTAAGAGTTGTAATGGCTTAAAGATAAGAAGAATCAAAATCAAACCAGAAAAGAGACATTGTAGGGAGAATGGTCACATTCAAGGGGGGTTTGATTATCATCTATTGGTAAGTTATTTATTATATTGTTTTCACAATTAATATACATATGAACCATGGAAGGAGGTTTGATTATCACATTGAAGGGGGGTTTGATTATTATCATTTTTATATAGGTTGATCTCCCTAGTGTAGTACATGATATGGACCACCACATCTCAAAGGAACATGGGGGTATGATATAGAGGAATATGGAGGTGTGAGTATTGAAGCTAAAGATCATGATCCCATGGAAGATGACGATCATGCACCAAAAAAAAAAATTGAAGATGATGGTATGTGTTGTAGGTCAAAAGTCCTCAATGTAAAATTTTTTGAAAGGAATATGTTTTTTGTCGATTGCATATTGAATATTGAATTTTGAACCTTTCTTTTCATCAGTTCAAGGTTCAAAATTCACATTGCATCTTCCCGATGTCATGTGTGCATTTTTTCTTTGCATAGTGAAAAGATTTTTAAACCCATGCTTTGTGCTTGCGTCAATTTTAATCTTGAACTTTGAACGGTTTTTCTAATAGTTCAAAGTTCAATATAATTTTTTCACCTTCATTCCTTCATCTTTCAGTTTCCCTTTTCCTTCACATCCTTTGGTTTTGATTTATTGAATTTTGCACTTCTAATTTTTCAGTTCATAATTCAATTTTATGTGTGTGTCCTGCTTTTGTCCTGCCTCAGTTGTGAGTTACCAAGTAGAAAGCATTAAAAATCTTGAACTTTGAACCCCGTCTCACCATTTCAAGGTTTAATTTTCAAAATGCAATAAATACTCTAGCTATCCAAAATTCGTGCCAAATCTTTATTTCATTTCAAGTTGATTTTGAAATGACTTTTCAAGTTAAGTCCAGCTCGGCGAAGGAGTACAATTTTTATGGAGGGAAAATTAATACAATTGGATACGCTTAGCAAATAGAAATGAGAGAAATTAATTAATATCAAATAGTCAATATTGCTCAAAAGGGGGAATTCAATCATGCTTATTTATTTCCTTCTCTTATTTCTGTTACATGCAATTTTTGGTGGCATGGTTGGAAGCGAAGCATAGAGAAGGTAATCACAAGAACAAGCCTGAAGCATCAGTGAGTCATAAGAAAATTTTCCTCCATCTCTATTCTATTTTTAGTTTTTGTAAAAGGAGTTTAAAGTTTCTTCCATTACATTAGCTAGAATTCTTGTTAGTCTTGTGCAATGTCCAGTCCCTGTATGTCGACCTCTAAGGTCAAATTTTTAAAAGAAAATAAGCTCTCCCTTGTGAGTAGTTGTCTTCTCAAGATGTGACACATAGTGCTTATTGATGAAGACATAGAAGCAATCATCCATAGGTTAAGAAATTCAAAGACCAGAACCTTAGTAGCCAAGATTACAAAAAGTGGATTACTAGAAGCTGTTGGCTTTCTTGAAGTGACCTCGTGCTCTGAACTGGTTATGGAGAGTAGAAACTGGTATGATAGAGTTAATAGATGTGTTCATGTCCCTTATGGACATATTTTGATCTCCATCAACAGGAAAATGATTATGGCCACACTGAGAATCCCTCTAGTAGAAACTTATGGTGATTGGAGTCAAGAAAAATCCCAATAGGAATTTCTGCAAAATAAGAAAGATTACAGTAACAACATTGCTAGAGACTGGTTATTAAAGCTTGGAAAAGGGGGTTCTAGATTACTCAAACCTTTAAAGAAAGAATATTTGATCAGAGATGTTAGAGATATTGTTGTTATGCTCTATAGAATCAAAGGAAAACCTAATGATCTTATTTGGGAAGATTGGATGTATGTCTTTGTTCAAGCCATTCTGAGTGAAGGACCCTGTGTTGATTAGGCAAAATTGATAGTAGAAAGGCTTCATGAGGAGTTATCTCAGTCTTCTAAAGCCTCCTATTTTTACCTATATTCTTATTTTTTTTATTCTCTCTTCATTTGTAGAATCTAGGATGAACTACCACATGAACCCTAGAGGGAGAATATGAAAATATATGAGTATCATCCCCTACTTCAAAAGAAGAAGAATCCTAAGAACTTTACGAGGGTTCAGGATACATTCTTGGCTAAGCTTAGTTTTTAGTTGAAAGGAAAAATCAATTGCAGAATGTTAGAGGAAGCCATGGAACTTATCAAAATATACAAGAGTTTCTATTTTCAGTTTCCAACCTTCAGTTATTTGAGAGTAGGAGGATACAGTGGTGAGCCCTTGAAACTCCCAAGGTACTGCTTAGACAAATTTGTCTTGATAGAAGTTTGTCGACAATTTCTTCAAGTAGAAGTGAAGTATAGGCTCCCTTTTTCCCATTGATTTAGGTCATTATCATTTCAGGATAATGCCTTCCACATCTTCTATAGATACAAAACTAAAGATAATGAATCTTCCTCATTTCTAGAAAAGAGGTTATTTTGATAGCAAATAGTTTGTGGCAAATCACTTGAAAATTGATGCTACATTCTTACACCAACTTGAATTAAAAGATTTATGGGCTGACTACATTGATGAATTTGAATTTGAAAGAAAGTTTCATTCTAGGTTCTCTTTAAAGAAAATTGTTTTTCTTCACCTGCCTTTTAAGATAAAAGGCCTAGAAGATGAGGATGATGAGAATGTGTTGGAACTAGGATATGTTGAGCCTAATAGTAATACAGTGTTGTCAAAAATAGACTGGAATAAGAAAGAAGAAGAAGACATTAATTCTCTATCTTATGATGTTTTAAAAAGGACTGACAAATGGCTGAAGGAAATGAGGAAAAAGAAGAAACAGGAAGACCCTATGCCAGTGATTAGAAAGAGTACAAGGATTTCAAAACATGCAGTTTCACCTATGTGTACTAAAAAAGTTGAAAACTTTCTTTCTGTAGGTAAAATTGAGTCTGAAGCTGAGACATCCTAGAAGGATGAAAAACCAACAAGTGAACCTTCTACCAGAACCACAAGGACTAGGAGCAGAAGGAATCAAAGGGCATAAAATATACCCTACATTGTGCTGGATTTGGAGACTAAAGAAGGTGATTTGCAACTGCAAAGTAAACTCAAGATGGATAACACTTTAGTCATCCCATCAAGCTATTAGATACCAGGGGAGGCCAAGGGGACCTAATAGCATTGAACAGTTCTATGACACAAGTTTCCACATGAGATTCTACACCAAAAACTCCTAATTGGATGGATTTTTCAATCAACAAAAAGAGAAGCATAGTACCAGTTTCTACCCCTATTTGAGATTTGGTCAGCAAATATTTAGGAAAGACACCTAAGGTAAAGAAGCCAAAGGTTGAAGCCATGCTAGATTTTGATTCAAAAATGGGTCATTGGATTGCCAAGATCTTCAAGCCCAATTCTGACAAGACTGGTGAGGAGATTATAGAGAAGGACTTCAACATAGAAAAGGTGGACTTGGGCATGGTGACCAGAGTTGTTGATTTGAAAATTTTGAACTCAGCTAATAAGAAAATTAATTACCAGTTATTGAAAGATGTAGAAGATAAAATAAAGGTGAAGAAGGCTCTATGCGAAATGGCTAAGTACATCCAGTAGCTCCAAGATCCTTATCCTCAGCCTTTGTCTATGGTTCCCATTGATATGTATGTTAAATCTCTAGAAAACCAGAAGTTTTTAGATTAAGTACAAAAGAATAGATCCATGTCAAAGAATTTATTCTGCTAGATTGATGAGGTCACCAAAGAAATCATTGGTTTTACTAATGATTTTAAGGACTTAATCAACAAGGTCAAAGAGATGATGAAAACATTGGAGACAGATGTAGAGACTTGGAAAAAGGAAAAAGATCGACTGGAAATGGAAATACTAAACATGGAGGAAGCATATGAATGTGATAGTAAAAAGTTCCCAATAGAAAAATCTATTCACTAATAGATTTTTGGCAACTTCGCTAGGGAGTCTAACAAGTAGACCAGAACCTAAAACATTTTATTTAATGATTAATCATGGTACTACTTGCTGATGTGATACTTGGTCAGCAAGAAGTTCTCCCATTTTTACAACCTGACCTTCATTTAACAAACACCCAAGAAGACATTATTGGAGATCATAATGCAGTAGCTTGGGATTTGAGAACAAGTGGTCATCAATATCAACAATTTAGGCTAGTTATTGAGGAAGAAGAATAAATTGGTGAGTGGTTAAGAGGTTTACCTATAGCTCAAGAAGCCATTGTGGTAGATAGAGTAGTTCAAAGGCCTTAAGGTTAGGTCTTTCTTTACATTTCTAGTTTAGTTTCAATTAGTAAGTTGGCTGGGAAAAGATACACAAGAGGAGATAGAGTGAAAGGTTTAGTTGATGAATATTTTGAGGCCTTAAATAATTTAAACTTCACACCTAACATCCCTATGAGAAGAAAAGTTCAAACTACTAGTAGATCATCTTCACCCACCAAGTTAACAACATCCCCTGCTACCTTTCAAGCCCTCACATTATTTAGTACATTAGAGTCCTCAACCCTTGAATATTTCTCTACCAATCATGGCTCAAAACCAGCCTTGGGGAGCTCAGGTTGTCCCCCTTGACCTAAACAATTTTATCTTACAAGCTCTACCTAAAGGAGCTAGAGAATTTCTACCTAAATTTAGTGGAGATGGCGGAGTTTCCCCAAATGACCATCTTAATGTGTTCAATACTGCATGTGGAGTTATAGCTATGGGTACAGAAGATAAGGCCATTCAAATTTTTGTTCAAAAATTGACAAAAGCTACTGCAGATTGGTTTCACCATCTGCCCAATGGTTCTATAAGAACTTGGAATGCCAGGAGAATAGCCTTTGAATCTCACTTCAAAGCGGCAGATAATGAGCACTCTTTGTTGTTGCAACTCTCTCAGTTAAAGAAAGAGATGCATGACCCAATGTGAGAATTTATTGCTAATTTCAACAAACTCTTACATCGAATACCCAATTCTCATTGTCCCAGTGATAAGAAAAGAAAAGGTTTCATTGTGAATTCTACACCTTTGGATATTATCTTTCACTTATGACATGGTAGAGTGGTAGACTCGGTGGCTCCTCAAGTACTAGCAGTTGAACTTGAAGATGATATGATAACTTTTGGTAAATGGAAAAGAGAAGTAAAAATTCCTAATAGTCAAACATCTACATCTGGATCCACTGATCATGTCATTCAGAGACTAGTCAATGACATGATCTAAATGAAAAGGCAACTACCTAAGCCCACAGCTCCATATCAGGATATTCCTCCTAGATATCCAAACCAAGGCGGAGGCACCTTTGGTAAAAAAACCTAATGCTCTCCCTAGACATCAAAATCTCTTAATTGAAGGTCCATTAGAAAATAGAGGAAACATGTGCATTTTCCACCTAACTAATGATCATGATGGTACTTCTTTCCCGAAGATGGTGAGATATCGCCAGATGAAAACCAATAAAGAGAATATAGTAGAAATAACTGATGATGAAGAAACTTTAGGAGAACCTGGTGACTCCATGAGTTACTACTTGGAATATGAATCAAATTTTGATAGAGGTGGTAGTGTTCTTCTTACTCTTGGAGATCCTTCATGTTCTGTGCTTACAAGAAATCAAAAATTTGTCAAGACTCCCACTCAGTCTCCTTCTGTGACTAACAAGAAAGAAAAAGAACTAGAAAATCAAGCTAGTACCAGCTACAAGTCTCAGGGACCCTCAACACCTGATGTGAAGTTATTAAAAAGGTCAAAACCTAAGCCTTTTTTTGATATAGTGGATTTATGTAAATCTTCAAAAATTCAAATTTCTCCCGTTGATTACTTAAGGCTTAATCCAAAACAATTGGACAAGTTAATTGATTATGTTAAAGGTCCTCCTTCAAATCATGGCCCTTAGAAAATAAATAATGTATCTTCTTTTGAGATCCCTATTGAATCAAAAGATTGTCAACGTAAAAGTTAGCCTACGAGCGGAGAACCTACTGCCCATGTAGAAACTTCTTGAGTAGCCTCTTCCTCTACTAAATTGGAACCTTTTTATGTTTCATTATTTATACATGGCTACAAGCTTAATAACTGTATCATAGATTCTAGTGCTTCAGATAACATAATGCTCGCCTCTGTAGCTAAGGATTTAGACCTCCCCTTAATAAAAAACCTTCAAAAATTGCTATTTTATGGATGCTAAACAAGTCCCCTTGGTAGGAAAACTCAAAGATTCCCAGGTTTCCCTTGCATATCTTCCCAATAAGAGAATGAAATCAACAATCCTTGTTGCTGACATCCTAGCTAGATATGGTATGCTACTGAGTAGGAATTTCTACAAAGACCTAGGTGGTGAAATTAAGTTGGACTGGTCTCAGGTTGCTATTCCCATAGGTAATCAAAAAGTAGTCCTTCATCCAAAGACTAGGTCTAAGTATATTGTGTTCCCTTCAGAAGATCCTAAATCACATATCCTCTATCAAGAGTCAGAGTTTGGTAATTACTTGATCATTCTTGAAATTGATGTGCCTGATTCTAAAACATTAAAAGGAGAAGATTTGTGTATTCTAGAGTTTTATGGCATTTGTTCTTCTACTGGGTCAGGAGCTAGGATAGTGTTGATATCTCCTGCAAGAGAAATTTTTGCTTCTATTTTTAAGCTTGAGTTTGAAAACACTAGTAACACAATTGCATATGAAGCCTTGCTTCTTGGCATGGAGGAGGCAAAAAAGAAGGCGATCAAACTATTGAAAGAAAAAGGTTATGCTGAATTAAATATTATAAAACAAGTCAAGTATCTGTTTATTGTTAAAAATGAAATATTAAAGCATTAAAAAAATAGAGTTTGGGCTGAGATGGAGTTCTTTGATGCATTTTCAATTGAATCTATGCCAAGATAGTTCAATTCCAGAGCTGATGCTTTAGTTGGTTCAGCGGCTTTGTCGATTCCTCACCCTAATTTTGGGATAGAAAAATATTCAATCGAATTGATTCATAGACCTATTGTGCCAGACAATGCCAATTCATGGCAAGTGTTCAGCAATGATGCCCATATAGTTCAATTCTTAGGAACAAAAAATTTCTCCTCTGTGTATTTTGAAGGTTCAGATGTAGAATGCCATGAATTCTATTTTGATCCTAGAGATGAGCTTGGTCCTGAGACTATCAAGCTAAAGGGAAATCACATTCCAAAAGGGTTAATGAATTTAGAAAAGCTCTTCGATAGAAGAGATTGTCCTACTAATAAAGTTCCTGCACCTAATGAAAACTCTTCTGACAAATATGAGAAGATCAACATTGGCAATGAAGATGATCCCAAGTTTGTCAATTTGGGAATTTGTTGCAGTATAGAAGAGAAAAAGATGTTTCCAAAGCTTATTAGAGAATTTAAAGAGTTTTTCCCTTGGTCATATGAAGATCTTAAAGATTTTAGGTAGGTACAATTTAAGCAACACATCCCAATGAAACCAAGAGTCATCCCTTTCAGATAAAAATTCAAAATTATAATCCAAAAGTTGTAAATGCAATATTATGAGAAGTAGATAAGATGTAGAAAGCAAGGATAGTTTATCCAATTCATCACTTGACCTGGGTAGCTAACATTGTCCTAGTGCAAAAAAGAGTGGAGAGATGAAGATATGTGTCAATTTTAGAAATATGAATCAGGAAAGTCTCAAAGACAATTTTTCCCTACCTAACATGGACCACATTCTTTAGACAGTAGCTAGCTCCAAAATTATGTCTTTACTTGATGGTTTTCTAGGTTATAATCAGATTAGTGTGGCCCCAGAAGATCAACACAAAATGGCTTTTACCACTCCTTGGGGCACCTTTGCATACAGAAGAATGCCTTTTGGGTTAATAAATGCAAGAGCAACCCTCCAGCTTTCTATGAACTCCACTTTCGGACACCTTATCAACAAAGTAATTGTAATATATCTAGGTGATATGATGGTGTTCTCAAAAATAAGGAAGAAGCACTTATATAATTTAAAGAGGTCTTGCAAAGATGTAGAGATCAGAGCATTTCACTTAACCCAAAGAAATCCATTTTTTGTGTCACGGAGGGAAAACTTCTTGTCATCTAGTGTCAAAGGATGGGATGAAAATTGATCCAGAAAGAGTCTGGGCAATTCAGCAACTATGTTTTCCATCAAGCCGTAAAGGAATTTGTTCCTTCTTTAGATAGATCAATTTCCTTAGGAGGTTTGTTCCTAATTTCTCAAAAACAAACTGGCCTATGGTAAGCCTTTTAAGTGAGAAAGAAACTTTCAAATGGAATGAGGAGGTAGTGAAGTCTTTTGAAGAAGTAAAAAAAGCTATCACCCAAACATCAATGTTGATGCATCCCGACTTTGGGAAATATTTTATAATCTATTGTTATGCTAGTGAGTACACCATGTCAGGAGTTTTATTGCAAAAAAAATGATAAATATTAGGAATCTCAAATTTCTTTCATGATTATTCCATTAAAGAAGCATGAATTAAAATATTATTTATTGGAGAAGCAAGCTTTTGTGGTAGTTAAAGCAATGAAGTAATTCTGTTTATACATACTTCATTCTCACTCCACTGTTTATGTGCCCAATGCATCTGTCAAAAGTATACTCACTCATCAAGAAGTGGCCATTAATAATCGAGCAACATGGGTGTCGAAGGTGCAAGAATTTCATCTAGATATTAAGCCCACTAAATTGGTAAGAGGTTGAGGTTTATGTAAGCTGATTGTAGAAAATGAAGAATCAATAGAAGAGAAGAATCCCTTAACATTGTTGGTCGGGCTAAAAGATACTTGGTTCTCTAGCATTTCTTACTTTTCAACTTATGGGGAATGCCCAGAGCACTTGACAGTAAAAGAGAAAAGGACCGTGGACTTAAATCAGCTAAGTATGTCATAGTCGATGATATATTGTATAAGAAGGGGTTAGATGGAATGTTCCTTTGGTGTGTTGATGAGGATCAGCAAAAGTGACTTTTACATACATTTCATGGTGAGTCATATGGAGGACATTTCTCATCCACTTTCAAGGATTTCAAAATACTAAGAAATGGCTATTATTGGATTGGGATGTTTTAGGATGCTTACAAATGGGTGGGATCTTGTGAGAAGTATAAATTAATTTTTGGGCAACCTCATTTAGCTACTCTTCCCTTAAGGCCTATTGTCATCAAGGAGCCTTTTCAACAATGGGTATTGGACTTCATAGGTCCTATAAATCCTCCATCTAGTGTTGGGCATACGCACATCCTCACAGCTACCGATTACTTCATGAAGTGGGTAGAAGCCATTCCTGTCAGGAGAATGACCATTGAAGTTGTGTGTATTTTTCTCAAAGAAAATATTTTGGTTTGGTTCGGCATCCCAAAGAAGATAGTAGGAGATAAAGCCCAAAACTTTTCTTCAAGTGAGCTACAGATCTTGTGTTATGATAATGGCATACAACTGGCTCACTCCTCTAACAATTTTCCCGAGGAAAATGGAAAGGCCAAGTCTACCAATAAGAACCTTATTTCAATAATGAAGATTGTTAGTGAAAACATGAAGGACTAGCATAAATGACTCTATGAAGCACTATGGGCTGACAGGACAACTCCTAAAAGAGCCATTAGGATGACTCCTTTTGAATTTGTTTATGGTACAAAAGCTCAACTATCCATTCCTCTTGAGGTTGCAATGGCTAAATTACAAAAGTTAATTGAAGATGGAGTTTTTCAAAATGCTTTAGAGAAAAGGATCATTTACTTAACATGGACCACATTCTTCAGATAGTAGCTAGCTCTAAAATGATGTCTTTAGTTGATGGTTTTTTAGGAAATAATCTTATTAGTGTGGCCCCAGAAGATCAACACACAATGGCTTTTACCACTCCTTGGGGTACCTTTGCATACAACAAAATGCCTGTTGAGTTAATAAATGCAGGAGCGACCTTCCAGCATGCTATGAACTCCACTTTTAGACACCTTATCAAAAAATTAATTATAATATATCTAGATGATATGATGATTTTCTCAAAAAGAAGGAAGAAGCATTTGTATGATTTAAAGATGGTCTTGCTGAGATGTAGAGATCACAGCATTTCACTTAACCCGAAGAAATCTATTTTCTGTTTCATAGAGGGAAAACTTCTTGGTCATCTAGTGTCAATGGATGGGATAAAAATTGATCCAGAAAGAGTCTAGGAAATTCAGCAACTACATTTTCCATCAAGCCGTAAAGGAATTTGTTCCTTCTTTGGACAAATCAATTTCCTTAGGAGGTTTGTTCCTGATTACTTAGAAACAACCAGGCCTATGGTAAGCCTTTTAAGTGAGAAGGAAGCTTTCAAATGGAATAAGGAGGTAGTGAAGTCTTTTGAAGAGGTAAAAAATCCTATCACCTAGGCACCAGTGTTGATGCATCCAGACTTCAGGAAATATTTTATAATCTATTGTTATCCTAATGAGCACACCATGTCAGGAGTTTTATTGCAAACAATGATAAAGATGAGGAATCTCTAATTTATTTCATGAGTATTCCATTAAAGAGTCATGAATTAAAATATTCTTTATTGGAGAAGCATGATTTTGCAGTAGTTAAAGCAATGAAGCAGTTTTGTTTCTACATACTTCATTCTCACTCCACTATTTACGTTCCCAATGTAGCTATCAAAAGTTACTCACTCAGCAAGAAGTGGCCATTAATAATTGAGCAACATGGGTGTCCAAGGTGCAATGATTTGATCTAGATATTAAGCCCACTAAATTGGTAAGAGGTCAAGGTTTATGTAAGTTGATTGCATAAAATAAAGAATCGGCAGAAGAGAAGAATCCCTTAACATTGTTGGTCAGGCTAAAAGATCCTTGGCTCTCTAACATTGCTTACTATTTAACTTATGGGGAATGCCTAGAGAACTTGACAAGAAAAGAGAAAAGGACCTTGGACTTAAATTGGCTAAGTATGTCATAGTCGATGATATATTGTATAAGAAGGGGTTAGATGGAATGTTCCTTTGGTGTGTTGATGAGGATCAGCAGAAGTGACTTTTACAAACATTTCATGGTGATTCCTATGGAGGACATTTCTCATCCACTGTCACAGATTTCAAAATACTAAGACATGGTTTTTATTAGCCTGGGATGTTTTAGGATGCTTACAAATGGGTGGGATCCTGTGAGAAGTGTAAATTATTTTCTAGGAAATCTCATTTAGATGTTCTTCTCTTAAGGCTTTTTGTCATCAAGGAACCTTTATCAAAAATGGGGATTTGACTTCATAGGTCCTATAAAGCCTCCATCTGGTATTGGGAATACGCACATCCTCACGGCTATCGATTACTTCATAAAGTGGGTAGAAGCCATTCCTATCAGGAAAATGACCACTGAAGTTGTCTGTATTTTTCTCAAAGAAAACATTTTGGTTAAGTTCGGCGTCCCAAAGAAGATAGTAGGAGATAACACCCAAAACTTTTCTTCAAGTGAGCTACAGATCTTCTGTTATGACAATGGCATATAGCTAGCTCACTCTAACTATTTTCCCCATGGAAACAGACAGGTTGAGTCTACCAATAAGAACCTTATTTCAATAATGAAGAAGATTGTTAGTGAAAACATGAAGGACTGGCATAAACGACTCTATGAAGCACTGTGGGCTGATAGGAAAAATCCTAAAAGAGTCATTGGTATGACTCCTTTAGAATTGTTTTATGGTACAGAAGCTCAACTATATCTTCCTCTCGAGCTGGCAGAGGCTAAATTACAAAAGGTAATTGAAGATGGAGTTTTTTAGAATGCTTTAGAGAAAAGGATCCTTTACTTAACCAAGATTGAAGAAGAAAGGGAAACAGTGGTAGATCATATCACCAACCATCAAGCTAGGATAAAGAAGATCTTTGATAGAAAATTCAGACCTAGGAAGTTCATGGAAGGTGATAAAGTCTTGCTCTGGGATAAGAGACGAGAGCCATGAGAGGGCCCATGGAAAATTTGAATCTCTATGGAAAGGACCCTTCGAAATCAGAAAAGAACTTGGACCAAATTCTTTTAGGTTGACGTAAGTAGATGGAACTGATCTTTCCCTATCCTTGAACGGATAGGATCTGAAATTGTTTCAGTTGTAAATTTTGTTTTTTCATGTACATAGCCTTTTTGTTGTGTGTAGTCTAGTCTTTTTGTTGTGTCTATGCGAAACCAAAGAGCTTGGATTCATTTTCTATCCCTTATGGTCCTATCCCTAGTCAAAGCCACCTATTGTAGGTCAAAAGTCCTTAATGTAAAAATTTTTGAAAGGAATATGCTTTTTTCGAGTACATATTTGAATTTTGAACCTTTCTTTTTGTCAGTTCAAGGTTCAAAATTCACTTTGCATCTTCTCGATGTCATGTGTGAATTTTTCCTTCACGGAGTGAAAATATTTTTAAACCACGCTTTGTGCTTGCATCAATTTTAATCTTGAAATTTGAACCATTTTTTTGGTAGTTCAAAGTTTAATATAAGTTTTGCACCTTCCTTCCCGCATCTTTCAATTTTCCTTTATCTTCACGTCCTTTGGTTTTGATTTATTGAATTTTGAAATTCTAAGTTTTCAATTCATAATTAAATTTTTTGCATGGGTCTTGCTTTTGTCCCACCTCGATCATGAGTTACTAAGTAGAATTCATTCAAAATCTTGAACTTTGAACCTCGTCCTATCAGTTCAAAGTTCAGTTTTCAAAATGCAATAATTACTCTAGTTGTCTGAAATTCATGCCAAATCTTTCTTTCATTTCAAGTTGATTTTGAAATGACATTTCAAGTTAAGTCCATCTCATCAAGGGTGTACAAGTTATATGGAGGGGAAATTAATACGATTGGACATGCTCAGTAAATGGTAGTGAGCGAAATTAATTCATATCAAATAGTCATTATTGCCGAAAAAGGGGAATTCAATTATGCTTATTTATTTCCTTCTCTCATTTCTACTACATGCAATTTTTAGTAAAATGAATTTAAAGTTTCTTCCATTGCATTAGCTAGAATTCTTGTTAGTTTTGTGCACTATCAAATCCCTACATGTCGACCTCTAAGGTCAAATTTGTAAAAGAAAATAAGTTCTCCTTTGTGAGTAGTTGTCTTCTCACGATGCAAGACATAGTTCTTATTGATGAAGACATAGAAGAAATCATCCATAGATTAAGAAATGTAGAGACCAAAACCTTTGCAGAAAATGGATTACTAGAAGCTGCTAGCTTTCCTGAAGTCACCCCGTGCCCTGAACTGGTTATGGAGTGTAGAAACTAGTATGATAGAGTTAATAGATGTGTTCACATCCCTTCTAGAGGTATTTTGATCTCCATCAACAGGCAAATGATTATGACCGTGCTAAGAATCCCTTCGGCAAAAACTTATCATGATTAGAGTCTAGAAAAATCGTAGTAGGAATTCCTACAGAATAAGAAAGATTACAGTAACAACATTGCGAGAAACTGGTTATTGAAGCCTGGAAAAGGGGGTTCTAGGTTACCCAAACCTTTAAAGAAAGAATATTTGATTAGAGAGGCTAGAGATATTGTTGTTATGCTCTACAGAATCAAAGAAAAACCTAATGATCTTATTTGGGAAGATTGGATGGATGCCTTTGTTCAAGCCATTCTAAGTGAAGGAACCTGTATTGATTGGGCATAATTGATAGCAGAAAGACTTCATGAGGAGTTATCTCAATCTACCGAAGCCTCTTTTTTTAACCTATCTTCTTATTTTTTTTATTCTCTCATCATTTGTAGAATCTGGGATAGACTACCACATGAACCCTTGGGGAAGAATATGAAAATCTATGAGTATCATCCCCTACTTCAAAAGAAGAAGAATCTCGAGAACTTTAGGAGGGTTCAGGATATGTTCTTGGCTAAGATCATTTTCGAGCTTAAAGGAAAAATCAATTGGAGAATGTCATAGGAAGCCATGGAACTTATCAAAATCTATGAGAGTTTCTATTTTTAGTTTCCAAACTTTAGTTATTTGAGAGTAGGAGGATACAGTGGTGAGCCCTTGAAACTCCCAAGGTACTAATTAGACAAATCTATCTTGATAGAAGTCTGCCGACAATTGCTTCAAGTAGAAGTGAAGTATAAAATTAAAAGAGGTCTAGGCTCCCTTTTTCCCATTGATTTAGTTCATTATCATTTTAGGATGATGCCTTCCACATCTTCTATGGATATAGAACTAAAGATAATGAATCTTCCTCATTTCCAAAAATGAGGTTATTTTGATAGAAAACCGTTTGTGGCAAATCACTTCAAAATTGATGCTACATTCTTACACCAACCTGAATTAGAAGATTTTTGGGCTGACTACATTGATGAATTTGTAGTTGAAAGGTCTCATTCTAGGTTCTCTTTAAAGTAATTTTTTTTTCTTGGCCTGCCTTTTAAGATCAAAGGCCTAGAAGATGAGGATGATGAGAATATACTGGAACTAGAATATGTTAAGCCTAACAGTAACACGGTGCTAAAGAAAATAGACTAGAATAAGAAAGAAGAAGAAGACATTAATTCTCTATCTTGTGATGTTTTTAAAAAGGACTAACAAATGGTTGAAGAAAATGAGGAAAAAGAAGAAACAAGAAGACCCTACACCAATGATTAGAAAGAGTACAAGGATTTCAAAACGTGCAGTTTCACCTATGTGTACTGATAAAGTTAAAAACTTTCTTTTTGTGTAGGTAAAATTGAGTCTGAAGCTGAGACATCCTAGAAGGAAGAAAAACCAACATTTAAGCCTTCTGTCAAAACCACAAGGACTAGTAGAAGAATAAATCAAAGGGCAAAAAATATACCCTGCATTGTGCTAGATTTGGTGACCGAAGGAGGTGATTTGCAACCACAAAGTGAACTCGAGATGGATAACACTCCAGTCAGCCCATCAAGCTCTCAGATATCAGGGGGAGGCCAAGGGGACCTAACAGCATTGAACAGTTCTATGACACAAGTTTCCATAGGAGATTCTACACCAAAAACTCATAATTGGATGGATTTGTCAATCAACAAAAAGAGAAGCATAGTACCAATTTTTACCCCTTTCGGAGATTTGGTTAGCAAATATTTAGGAAAGTCACCTAAGGAAAAGAAGCCAAAGGTTGAAGCCATGCTAGATGTTGATTCAAAAATGGGTCATTGGATTGCTGAGATCTTCAAGCCCAATTCTGACAAGACTAGTGAGGAGATTATAGAGAAGGACTTCAACATAGAAAAGGTGTACTTGGGCATGGTGACTAGAGATTCTAATTTAAAAATCTTGAACTCGACTACTAAGAAAATTAATCACCGGGTATTGAAAGATGTAGAAGATAAAATAATGTTGAAGCAGGCTCTCTGCGAAATGGCTAAGTACATCCAGTAGCTCCAAGATCATAATCCTCAACATTTTTCTATGGTTCCCATTGATCTGGATGTTAAATCTCTAGAAAATAAGAAGTTTTTAGATCAAGTGCAGAAGGATAGATCCATGTCGAAGAATTTCTTCTGCTAGATCGACAAGGTCACCAAAGAAATCATGGGTTTTACTAATGATTTTAAGGACTTCATCAGCAAGGCCAAAGAGATGATGAAAACATTGGAGACATATGTAGAGACTTGGAAAAATGAAAAATATCAACTAGAAATGGAAATACTAAACATGGAGGAAGCATATGAATATGGTATTAAAAAGTTTTTAATGGAAAAGGCAATACCCAAGCTTGAAGAAAATTGTTTTTTTGTGGCTAAAGTTAATCTTGAATGGGAAATCTCTCTTTATAAGAAAGCAACTAAAGAATCCTCTCAAATCCTAGAAACACTGAAGAGTGTTAAAGATTTTATGAAAACTCATAACGAGTGCCTAGGAAAGCTAATTGAACCTAATGGTCAAGCCGGGATTGACATGGTCAAGATACTAGTATGTTTTGAAGAAAAGGTGAAAAACATAAAAGCTGCTAGGAGCATAGAAATTAATGATTTTCTAGTTTTTACCCAAGTAGATTCTTTAGCAGTTTACAGCTGCAAGAAGATAAAGTCTTAGAGGGAAAAGCTTCAGCAAGTAGAAAATTTTAGAAATATTTGGGTGCAACAGTTCGAAGAAGTTACTACACCAAACTAAGAGCTACTGGTGAATTTATTGACAGTCTTTGAGGAATGGAATACAGTGTGAGGAGCCACTCAGACCACTAAGGAAGATGGAGCCAGAAATGCCCAGCCAAGCAGTTAGAATTTAGAAGATGGTTTTCTATTTTCAAAATTTTTTCCTTAATTTCCTGCTAAGTTTATGGTAATTAGTTTTAAAAACTAAAAATAGCCCTGTGTGGCTATATGAATGTTTGTAGATGACCAGATTAGGGTGGGTTCTTGGTTTCAAAAAAAATTGATATTATTTTTGGTTTGAATTTAATATCTCATACTTTAAAATTGTTGAAACTCTAGTACGCATATATACAATCAGTTAGTTTTATAAGTAGATGCTAGTTTTCTTCATTGATCAGTTGGTTAATAGATGCATGATTATGTTAGGAATAGTCCCAAGAGATAACTGAGAATGGAGGGGGTGAATCAATTATCTACAAGATTCAATTTTTCATCCAATTAAGTATAGAAGAACATTAAGCATAAACACAATATAAGAACACTTAACACAACACCACAATTTTGGTTACGGGGAAACCCAAATACATAAAAACCCCGATGGGAATTAGCACCCACTATAAACTGCACTAGTGTATAATTATCCCTGTTAGAAGATCTTACAACCTTGTTAGGAGTTGATCTTTACAATGCATTAAGTATAGTGACCTGGTCAAAGGTCAGACCATGTTAGGAGTCTTTTATAATTAACCCTATTAGGGGTGAGGACACACTGTCCAGGAGCACACTGCTCAAAGGGGTGAAGGTTGCAAACTTCTGCTTAATAGATACACACTATATCTAGATCTTGGTGAACTGTGAGTTAGACCTACTATCTGGATCAGTTCCAATGAATAGCATATACTTTCTTCTTTGTCACATAGACCTTCTACTTTTGGCTCATTACTTCACACCTTCTGTTATGCTCTTGTCTTTCAACTATTTGCCATACTTAGCGATCACAACTGACCAGCTATAATTATATTTCTCTAAATGATATAATCAAGTTGGCCTATTATAAATTCATTGAAATTATATTAGAGAAATAATATAACTCTTCAACAACATCTCCAATGGCTATACTAAGCATGCAACACTAATTAGGACCACACAACTCCATATGAGTAGATGCATCACTTCACACTGTCGGCTCCACCAAATTAACTGATACTTTCTTCTCATGTTGAATTATGGCATGCACTCTTAACCAAACATTCTTAACTCTTCTCTAAACACTAATCCAAGCACGCATATCCAAATGATAGGTGCAACTACTACAACAATAAAAACAATGTCGGCTCTATCAGATAAACATAGGAAACTGTAACTATCAACTGGAAACATCATAACTCAACCTATAATGCACAACTGACTATGCGTCCATGAACATAGCTTCACTAACATGTCTACAACATAAATATAAATGTGTAAGGCTCTATTACAACCATACTAAAAATCACATACTGAACTCTTCCTGGGACTTGTCAGGAACACCCACTGATACAAACAACTATATTACTATCTTCACTCAGAATCAACCTCTACATCTATGATATCATGTTGATAACATAACTAGGAAATATATACTCAAGGCTCTCTCCATTAGGCTTCCACACATGCTTCTTACCATATGTTTTCATCGATGAAAAACATATAGTCGGCACTGGCTTGCTGGAAAATCTCCAATAATCTCCCCCTAATTTGGCATTGATGGAAACATATGGAATGAAAAACACCACCAATCCAAATGTACAATTATTTTCTAATATTCTCCATTTCCTCAACAAAAAATCCCCCAAGGATGAATCCTCCATCTATCATCTTACTATTTTGTTTCTTCTTGCTAAATACTCACTCCCCCTTTCTACAAGTGTTACACATGAAGTTATACAATTCTTTTATAACATTCTCCATTTCCTCAACAAAACTCCCCCAAGGATGAATCCTCCATCTACTGTTGAATGCTCTGAATATCAACTATTGTATCCTCTTACTATTTTTTTTCTTCTTGCTAAATACTCACTCTCCCTTTCTATGATTGTTTTATTTTTCATGACTATATACTTACCCCCCCCTTTGACATCAATGGAAAAGGGCACCAAACCAATTAAGCACTGGTACTAAAGAAGTAGAGTAGTCAACCATTCATCATTCATTGAAGACTAATGCACTCCTACAAACTTTAATCAAATGCAGGGAAGGTAATTACTCCCAGCTTCTCCCTGAGATACTCAAATGTATCATTCAGTAAGGGCTTTGTGGATATGTTTGCTAGCTGATCTTTTGTGCTCACATAGTCCAATTTTACTTCTTTCTCTACAAATTTCTCTCTTATGAAGTGATATTTTATCTCAATGTGTTTATTCTTTGCATGCATCACATGGTTCTTTGACATATTGATAATGCTAGTGTTATCACAATGAATAACAATAGGATAATCAATCTGAATTCCAAAATCTTTTATCATCTGCTGGATCCAAATAATTATGGAATAATTTAATGTTTTTGTGACATACTCTACTTATGCTATGGACTGAGAAATACAATTATGCTTCTTGCTTGTCCAAGTAACAAGCCTATCTCCAAGAAATATTGCTTCTCCTAAGGTACTCTTTATATCATCCATGTATCCTGCCCAATCTGCATCTGTATACACATGAAGTTCTACATTCTCTGAATTAGGATACCATAAACCATAGTCTATAGTTCCTTTCAAATATCTAAATATCCTTTTTACTACCATAATATGCCTTTTTTTAGGTTCTTCTACAAATCTTCCAACAATACCAACTGCATTAAAAATATCAGGTCTAGATTGAGTAAGATAGATTAGTTTACCAATCATAGACTTATACAAGGTCATGTCTACTACTGCTGAATTATCTTCTTTTGAAAGCTTCCATCTTGTTATCATAGGGGTACTTACTGGCTTGCAATCATCCATCTTGAACTTCTTCAATATCTCTTTCACATACTTAGATTGATTAATGAAAATACCTTTGTCTGTCTATTGTACATTACTCCCAAAAAGTACTTCATAGGTCCAATCATGCTCATTTCAAATTTTCTCTGCATCTCTTTAGAAAATTCAGTAGTAAGATTGTCATTACCACCAAAAATAATGTCATCAACAAATATAGCAACCAACAATAATCCATTAGGTGTCTCTCTTATGAATAAGTTACCATCTACTGCTCCTTTCTTGAATCCAATCTTTGTCAAGTATCCATCAAGTCTTTCATACCATGCTCTAGGGGCTTGCTTAAGTCCATAGAGGGCTTTCTGCAATGTGCATACCATACCAAGTCTGTCTGATAAAGTAAATCCTTCAGGCTACTCTATGCAAACTTCTTCCTTCAACTCTCTATTCAAGAATGCTAACTTGACATCCATCTAATATACTTTAAAGTCTTTGAATGTAGCATAGGCTAGAAATAACTTTATTGCTTCCAATCTACTTACAAGAGAAAATGTATCAAAATAATCAATTCCTTCTCTTTGCGCATATCCTTTACATATTGGTCTTTACTTTTTTCTTACTACTGTACCATCTTCATTCATCTTGTTTTTGAATATCCTCTTGGTTCCAATCGCATTCTTATCACTAGGTCTAGGGGCCATTTCCCATGTGTCATTCTTAATTATCTGATCTAACTCTTCTTTCATTGCTTCATACCAATCTAAATCATTACATGCATCTTCAACACTAAAGGGTTCAATCTGTGAAAGTAAGAATACCTCTTCATTAGTTGTGGAACTCTTTGTTTTTAATCTTGTCATGAATTTGTTGTTCTGATCTCCAATGATGTCTTCCTTTGAGTGGTATCTAGATGTGAATTTAGGAACATTAGGTGTGACTCTCTCATCGGTCTTTTGTGATTCTTCTTCACTTGTTTTAGGATCATTTAACAATACATCAATGTTGTCAAACATTTCATCAACAACTATTTCTCTATTCATAGGACTAGGTTCTTCTTCAATCATAGGTGCATAATCATGGTATCTCTCTTGAATCATAAAATTCTCATCAATCTTTACATGTGCACTTTCAATAATCTTCTTCAATATTAAGTTAAAACATCTATAAGCTTTTCTTTTAGTAGAGTAACCAAGAAAAATACCTTCATCACTTCTTGCATCAAACTTGCCAATAGCTTCATCCTCTTGATGTAGCACTTGCTTCCAAATATTCTGAAGTATTTTACTGTAGGTACATTCCCAAACCATAGCTCATAAGGTGTCTTGTATGTTCCTAGCCTTAATTTAATTCTAATGATTGTATAGACTACATTATTGACCGCATCTCTCCACTAGGTGTGTGTGACCTTTCCTTCAATCATAATAGTGTGCGCTATGTCTAGTATGATCCTATTCCTTCTTTCTACAATTCCATTCTACTAACAGATTCTAGGTGCACTTAGCTATCTCTTTATCCCATGTTCTTCATAAAATCTATGAGAGGTGAATTATCCTCCTCTATCTAATCTCAGACATTTAATATTCAATCCAGATACATTTTCAACTTTAGCTTTGAATATTTTGAGCTTCTCAAATGCTTCTGATTTGTCTTTAAGAATACAACCCACATCATTCTAGAATAATCATCAACAAAAAAAATAAAGTACCTTTCACCATAGTATGATTTTGTTTGAGTTGGTCCACATAGGTCTGTATGCACTAGATCCAATTTGTTCTTTGTCAAATTATGCTTGCTTCTGAATGAATTCCTCACATGTTTTCCCATCACACATTCCCTACATATTTTATCAATTAGTTTTGCAATGCTAGGAAGGTCACTTACTACCTTTACATTTCTTATCTTCACTATGTTGTCAAAATTGATGTGGCATAGTCTTTTGTGCCATAACTAATCGTCACCTACTTTATCAACAAAACAACTTGTTTCTGAATTAAGTTGAAAAATATTACCTTTTGTCTTTGAACCTGATGCAATCATTTCTCCTTCCTTTTTATTAATGATGCATTTATTATCTTTGAATTCCAACTGATATCCTTTGTCAAGCAACTATCCAACACTTAGTAGGTTATGTTGCAAACCATCAACATAAAGAACATCATCATTGTTGTTCTTTCCATCCAAGGTGATAGTTCCTCTACCTATGATAGGTTTAAGAATGTTGTCTCCAAATCTAACTATGCTGCCTTTGTACCTATCTAGATGTACAACTCTAGCCTTGTCTCCTATCATGTAATGTGAGAAACCTCTATCAATGATCCAATCTATCCTGATGTCAGCTTGTGAAATCAATGCTAATTCTTGTGCTTTCTTTTCATCTTTAAGGTCCATTTCATCAAACATTTTCTCCATATCTTCAAGAGAAATGAATCCAATTTCATCTTCTATTGAATCTTCATCTAATACTCCATCTCTAGCATAGTAACATTCTTTTGTATACTTAGGCTTGTAATTAGTTTTGAACTTCTTGACTCTTGTAGGACACTTATAAGTAAAGTGACCAATCTTGTTACATGAAAAGCATTTGAATGGTAACTGACCTTCATATTTTCCTTTTCCTTTCCTTTCTTTCTTAGCAATCATAGCAATGAAATCATCTAGTGCTTTCTCTTCATCATCATCATCAAAATTACTAGAGGTGTTCAAGGATTTCTTACCATGGATTGAAGCTTTGAAGGCTGTCTCACTTTTAGGCTCTGTCTTCAAACTTGGTATCTCAAATGCTAAAATATTTCTTATCAAGGTCTCTCTTTTGAAGTCTTTTGAAAATTGCATAGTCTCATCTAGGATGTTTATCTTGCTCTCATATTCTGGTGTCAATGTAGTCATCAACTTATCCATTATGTCTTCTTCTGAAATTTATCCACTATTGTTTCTAATTCCTACAACATCTTCATTAATCCTTTGATTGTAGGCTCTGATGTTTTCTTTAGGTGGCATCTCCAGTGTATTGTACTTTTTCTTCCATGTCTTTCTATGCACATTCTTGGCTTGGACATCTCCTTCAAACATGACTTCTAGATGCTTCCATATTTTTTAGGCTTTATCTACTTTCTTGATCTCTAAAAACTCACTATTAGACAAGGCACTAATAAGGGCTTCTTTGGCAATATCATTTTGAGTGAACATATCCTTTTGCTTAAGAGTTGCATCTTCCTTTGCAAGATCTGATAAATAAGGGATCTAAAATTCTTTAGTAGCTACTTCAAAAATCTCAAAGGTAATGCACTGCAAATGTGTCATCATTTTGTTCTTCCAATATAGATAGTTCTCTCCATCAAACTTAGGAATTTCTTTCTAAAGAATGCCATTTGATCAACCTCAAGGTGTTAAACTTTCTCTCTGAGGCACTTGGCTCTTAAACCAATTGTTAGGAATAGTCCCAAGAGATAACTAAGAGAAGGGGGGTGAATTAGTTATCTACAAGATTCAATTATTTATCCAATTAAGTATAGAAGAACATTAAGCATAAACATAATATAAGAACACTTAACACAACACCACAATTTTGGTTATGGGGAAACCCAAATAGGTAAACACCCCGATGGGAGTTGATCTTTATAATGCATTAAGTAAAGTGACCTGTTCAAAGGTCAAACCATGTTAGGAGTCTTTTATAATTAACCCTGTTAGGGTGAGGACACACTGTATGGGAGCACACTGCTCAAAGGGGTGAAGGTTGCAACCTTCTTCTTAATAGATACACACTATATATGAATCTTGGTGAACTACAAGTTAGAACTATTGTCTATATTAGTTCCAATGAATATCATATACTTTCTTCTTTTTCACATAGACCTTCTACTTATGGCTCATTACTTCACACCTTCTTCTCTTCTCTTGTCTTTCAACTATCTGCCATACTTAGTGATCACAATTGACTGGCTATAAGTATCTTTCTCCAAATGATATAATCAAGTTATCCTATTAGAACTTCCTTGAAATCATATTAGAGAAATAATATAACTCTCCAAAAAAATCTCCAATGGCTATACTAAGCACACAACACTAATTAGGACTGTGCAACTCCATATGAGTAGACGCGTCACTTCACACTGTCAGCTCTACCAAATTAACTAATACTTTCTTCTCATGTTTAATTATGTCATGCACTCTTAACCAAACATTCTTAACTCATATTCAAACACTAATCCAAGCACACATATCCAAATGATAGGAACAACTACTACAATAATAAAAATCGTGTCAACTCCATTAGATAAACACAGGAAACTGTAACTGTCAACTGGAAACATCATAACTCAACCTGTACTACACAACTGACTATGCATCCATGAACATAGATTCACTAACATGTCTAGAACATAAATATAAACATGCAAGGCTCCATTACAACCATACTAAAAATCACATAGTGAACTCTTCCTGGGACCTGTCAAGAACACTCACTGATACAAACAATTGTATTACTGTCTTCACTTAGAATCAACCTCGACATCTATGATATCATGTTGATAACATAACTAGGAAACATATACTCAAGTCTCTCTCCATCAGGCTTCCATGCATGCTACTTACCATATATTTTCATCAATGACAAACATACAGTCAGCACTAGCTTGCTGGAAAATCTCCAACAAATTATAGTTTCAATGAGAATTTAAATGGTTGTGCAGCTAGAATCTATATGTGTACTTAGATTTTTATTCATCTTTTATTTGTGATTCATGAGTTTGGAATTGGCCTTTTCTTTAGAAATTTATCTTTAAAATTCTAAGTCAGTTGGCTTGGAATAATTCTTGATTGTTCTGAGTTTGAAGAATTTTGTTGTTAGCTAGTAATAGAATGTAATCAAATACTTTCTATGCTTTCTGGTAAAAAGCGTCTCTTGAATTTAATTCTTTTATAATAAATTTGTTGGAAGAAAATATTTGTAGAAGGAAGTTGCTCCTTTGAAGCAGAGAGTAAGTTGTGAGATACTATCTCAATTGTTAGTGTGGTTTTCCTTTTTGTATTTGGGCTTTAGGAGGTAATTGTTAATTTTCCTTTGTCAAGGAAAAATCTGTTCACTAACAGTATGAATGCATTGATCATTGACATATTTGGTACTAGTGCTACTAGTGATAATGATGATGATGATGATGATGATGATGATGATGATGATTATGATGAGGATGACATTGACGCCATCCATGATATACTTCTACTTGAGAAGGTGAACATGGTCCTTTACAAAGGCTCCCAATCTACTATTCTCTTTGTTGTATTATTGTTGGTGAATTTGAAATTTATGAATGGTTTATCTAACATAGCAATGTCACGTATGCTAAGGTTTTTCATATATGTCATTATAGTCTATAAAAGGTGAAACATGTACCATTAAGATTGTTTATAGTAACGACTTATTTGTTGTTGTAGATTGATAGGTGAGTTTCTGTTACCACCATCAAATGCTCTCCCTCGCTCATACCAAGAATTATGTGCCACTATGAAACATATTGAAATCAATTATCAAGCAATAGATGCTTGTCCCAAAGATCATGTTATTTATCATAAAGAACATGAAAATGCAACAAAATGCCTTAAATGTCATATGAGAAGATATCAAGATGATCAAATGACAAAAAAGGTGTCTTGTAAGGATCTTTGTTACATCCCCATTATTCCATGTCTGAAATGATTATTCAGGTGCAATAGCTTGGCACAATTTATGGATTACCATGCCCGTGGAAAGACTCGAGATGACATTATTCGAGTGCCTGCGGATGGTTCATCATTTATGGACATAGAGGAAAAGTGGCCACAATTTAAAGAAGAACCTCAAAATCTCAAGCTTTCTCTGGCAAGAGACAGTGTCAATCCATTTGGAGAGATGAGATTTTTTTACTTAGTGTGGCCTATTTTTGTTATCAATAATAACCTTCCTCCATGGATGTCAATAAAGAGGGAGCACATTATGTTGGCAATGATTGTTCTAGGTATTTTATTATTTTATAGTTATCTACATGTAATATAAGTCTTGGAGTGAAATGGCCACAATAATTATCTGATGTTGTTGTTAATTCAACTAGGTAAGTACCAAGTGAAAGATATGAATGTATATATTACACCTCTTATCGATGAGTTGTTGGTGTTATGGAATGGTTTCACTATGTATGACATCTCTAGACCAATTGGACAAAGATAGTTTCAATTCCATGCAATGCTTGTGTGGATAATTCAAGATCCTCTAGGGTTGACACATTTATGTGGTATGTTATGGTGAATTCTAGTTGTACATGATAATTTTAATACTAAAAATTAACATATTTAATCCAATCATATCGTTAGCTTGTAGGTCTTCAAATAAAGGGAAAATTTTCATGTCCAATGTGTGGTCTAAAGATGAAATATTATCATTTGAAAAGTTTAAGAAAGCAGGTGTTTGATGAGTATAGGCACTTCCTCCATAGAAATCATAAGTATCGAAGTGTAGAAAAATGTATTTTTAATGGGAAAGAAGAGACTACTGAATAGGGTTAAAATGGATTCAACACTATTCAGATGTAAAACAAAAAGGGGGGAAATATGAGATCTATCTCCTAACCCAAATTCCCAATGAAGAGATCCAATTTGATCAATCAAGAGGTTAATACACAATTGAATCAATTTATGGATAATATGGAAGAGAGAGAGAGAGAGTAAATCCAATATTTCCCTATGAATGAAATTTATGCTTGGAGTATGAAATAATTGAAATACAAATACTAACCTCAAATTAGGGCAGATCTAGAAAATGTTAAATTCTTATGTCTGTGTGTACTTTCAAGAAATTCTAAAACCTATGCTGGACTGAAAATGCCAAGAGAGAGAAAACCTAGAAATCTTTCTCCAAGATGAGCTCAAGTCAGGTTTGACCCTCATAAAAGGTCAAATACTACATTCTTTATTTGAAGTCTGATTCGACTTATGTTCGTAGATATCAGAATTTTTCCTAAAAGAGTATCCAAATTTGCTCTCAGATCTAAAATTCCACACCTGTACCTGCAAGAAAATGAGGGTTTTTATTGTATGGGGGGTTTGCCTTGGTCAAACCCCAATTTAGAAATTAACCTTGAAATTGAATTGAAATATAGTGTGCATAAACAAAGTAATTGAAACAAATCACCTCACTTATGTTGAAGTCCTTGTAGAGGATTCGAATCCTCAAATCCACAAGTAGGAATGCTTCAATGGATGTAGGATGAATGTAGGATGTCTCCAATCAATGGCATTTGATTTTCAACACCAATCTTGACTTGATCTTTGCATATGAGAGACTTGAATGAATGTGGAAGGATGGATCATCAAAGGGGGCTCCAAAGAGATTGAATCCTTCAATAGCTAACAATGGATCTCCTTGATGGATGAATGCTTGAACACTTGAATGCTTGAAGACTTGCAATTGCTTGATTGAATTCACTTGCTTGCACTTGAGAGCTCGCTCATGAAATTGCTTGAGATGTGATGTAAAAATGAGAGAGGAAGGCCTCCTTTTATAGTGAGCTAGGGCACAATCCTCTAGAGGGGCCACCTTGGAGAATTAAATTCCAATTAGGTCCTAACATTTAGAAAATATACCTAGATTAAATGAAATTAAATCATTTACCATCCTGAAATCCAAAATGATTAACCCAGAGGTGAGAAAATAAATATCCCGAAAGCCCGAATCCCAAAAATTCTAGATTTTGGAAATTTGAATGAGGGGGGCAAAATCAAGGTTGGACCTGACCTAGTCAAGTTTGACCTTGATCTTGACCTATTCAGGTTCGAGCTTGATCCTGACCTAGTCAGGATCAACCTCGAATTTGACCCTGGGCCCAGATTCAATCAGAGCCAGGTCAAGAGGTCCCAGGGATGCCCAGAAACCTAGAAATGAAATCAGATCAGGATAGAATGTCAGGGCTAGACATAAAATCCTATGATGACTATGATGAAATCCAAGAGGACCTATTTCTGAATCCTACCTAGAAAAAAGAGCCATGAAAGAGGGAAATTAAGGAGAATCCTTGAGATCCTAACCCTAATTTCACCTAGAATGAAGAAATCAAGTGCCTGAAAGAAGTGAAAAGTGAGGAGAAAGCCAAATACATGCAAAGACCTGATCAAGGCACTTAACATGACCCCAAACCACTTACTCAAAGGGCTAAATGCTCTTATCATGGAAGTGCTTCCATTTTAAGATGATACATTAAGCCCCCACTTTAGCAAGAGTATGGACTCGATGCAAACTCTTGGTAAAGGAGATCAGAATGAAAAGATAATCTTATTGTAATCCAAGGGAAAAAAAGAAACCTTAAGCTCCCAGGGACTCAAGTCTTCATCAACTCCTAGATCACAATAAGAGAGACATCTCTAGAGAGAGAAAGTAGGTGTGATTACCTCGCCCAATGAGAAATTATGTCCCATTGTGAACCACACAGGAAAATGGCACAATTAGAAAGATGGAATTGAACCACCTAGTGAATGTGGCTACTCACTAGTCAACCCATCAAGGATTCATCCTTAGGAATATTCTATTCCATAAGAATATAACCAAAAACAAAAGAGATCCAATCTTAAGGACACTTCTGACCTTAAGGGATCAAAATATATGTATATTTTAAACTGGAGGGATCAAGAGATCCTAAAATATAAACCTGTGCTTTAAGGATTAATTACTAATCCAAAAAGGGAAAAATTATCTTGAAAAATATGCATGTATTGAAAAGTGTGTGTGTGTGCAACAGGTGAGCAGAGCATATGCCCCCACATTAAAGTCATTGCTGACACTTTAATAGGAGTAATGGCTTTAACAGAAACATAAACAACTCCACTGATTACATTTCCATGTCGAGATGCCCCCAGATGAAGACAAATCAAGGGAAATATCATAGAAACATATAGAGAACACAGAAGGGATCTACCTACAGTGGGGTCAATATGATCATAAGATAATATATATATGATATTATTGCAAATGAATTGACATCATTCCCCAAAGAAAGTAGAACTACAATCACAAAGGAGGAAAGATCATATAAGATATATGAAGGAGAATCTTTTCGGACCATGACATGGAGACCAAAAAGAATTAGTGCTACCATATCTCGAATCCAAGCAGATTACACAAGGAAACATTTACGAACAATAGCACAGTTACAACATAACATTAAACTACACATAGAAGAATAGAGATACATATAGAAGAATTTGAACAACAGTTTTGAATCCTTTATCACCTTGCACCAACTAAGTAACAAGGATTGTATAAAAGAATATAACAACATTTAGCAATCACATTATGGGAGAAGCACAGTACAGGAAGAAAACACACAACAAAGCTACCATGAAGTACAAGTTGATCAAGCGTGCTACCTACTTTCCCCATCTCATTGTATATCATTTAGGGAATGTGGGTAACTTGCAAGAGGGACTATATCCAACATAGTAGGAATGATAGCCAGTTCCAAACAAGAATCCTCTTGAGAATCACTATGTTCGACACTAGGTGTAAGAGTCAATTGTGATGAAAGAATATTAGGTAAATCAATGTCAATGTCAATAGTTTCATATTCATCATTAACATCATCAGTATCATCAAGAGTATCTTCTTCATCCAAATTAATCAAAATAGGATATAAGATATGAATAGAATCATCATAATCATGCATGTAAACATCATTATTAGTAACAATCTATTCTACCATATTATGCCTAGGTTTATCCATAGAAGGTAAAGATCTTTGAGCTTTAGCATGAGCACGATGCTTTTTACGATGTTCATTAGTAGATCGGTTTCATTTTGATTTATTTGAAATAAGTTGAGAACTAGGAGGAATAGTCATAGGGTCCTTCATAGGTTCTTTAGGAAGATCAATAGGATTATTAACCATAGGAGAAACAATCACAAGATCTTTGATAGGTTCAATAGAAGGAACTTGATTAACTGAGCTAGAAGTCATAGTTAAAGGAGGTATCGAGGGTGTAGGTAAAAGACCATGATTAAGATCCCTAGGAGGTGAACTTAATTCAAGAATTTTACAATGTTTATAAGCTTGATATGATCAAAAAATATTATCAGGTCGAGGAGGACATGAATTAGGTAATGAAGGCCAAAAGAAATCTAGAGCAACACAATCTCTAGGCCTAGAAGGTTGATATAGACTATGATTAATCATCTTCACTTCTTCATCATGAATGAACTTAAAACACTTATGGATAGGTGAAGCAACAACATGTATGGTAGATAACCAAGGCAAACCTAGCTTAACTTGAAATTGATCAAGAGTAAGAACAACAAAAAAGGTAGTGTTCACAATTTTTCCACAAAGTTCAAATGGTAAAGTAATAGAACCAAAGGATGGATAAAGAAAACCATTGCAAGTTTGAATCCACACATTCGATGTATCATAAAAGTCACGTTGTAAGTTTTTCATAAAAATATTTTCTTCTATGATAACATTGACTAAGGATGTAGGATCAACAAGACAACCATGAGTAGGTATCTGAGAAATCCTAGCAGCAATGTAAAGGGGACCATCAGGAGCCTTAATAGTCTCAAAGTCATCAAAGGTGATCAAAAGTTCCCGGGGTCTTTTATTCTTAAATTTTTGTTGAGGTTTAGGTTGAGTTTTCATTTTAGGTTTAGGTTTTGGTCGAGGTTGAGATTGAACTTGAGGTTGAATCTAAGGTTGAGGTTGAAGTTGAGGTTGAGGTGGAGATACAGATTGAACAACATGCTCCACTTGATTAACAACATGATTGAGATCATCCATCTTTGAATCACACATAATTTCCATAGTAGATGGTTAAGCAATAGTATTAGTATCATGCGTAGGTAAAGGGTTCTTATAAATTTGAAGGTTTTGATTAGGAGAGATAGATTTATTCCCACTACTATCCAAATTATCAATAGATAAAGCCTTAGAATCAATTAGATCTTGAACTTTATGTTTTAAATAATAACATTTCTCAGTATCATGACCATTCTGATGATGATATTGACAAAAAGCATTTTGATCAAAGGATTTAGATGCAATCGTAGCAGGTAAAAGAGGTCGAATAGGAGGTAAAGTAATCATATTAGCAACTAACAACCTATTCATAATAGCATGTAAAGATTCAAAAAGAGGAGTGAATGCACAATTTAATCAAAAAGTAGTGGATGTAGAAGTGGCATTGTGAGATGCAACAACAACTTGATCAACAACTGCATTCACTTGTTTGTTTATCTTGACATAGCTATTGAATTTTTTAAACTTGTTTGGATTAGGAGCAGCATCACTCTTATCAACTGGAAGAGGAGCCATTGGAGTGCTGCTCTCAAATTGACTCACTTGTAATTGATAATGATGAAGCCCTGCACAAAGTTGTTGAAAAGAGGTAAATTCAGTAAGCAGAATCTTATCTCTAATATCCTTTTGCAAATTTAAAATAAACATACGTTGAATATCAATATCAGGAACGGGATAGGAAATCTGAGCATGCAAATGCTTAAATCTACCAATAAATTCAATCAATTTTTCCTTAGCACTTTGTTTACAATGCATCAAATCAGTCAAAGACACTTGCAAGCCAATATTATTTTGAAATTGTTGAATAAAGGCATTAGCGAGTTGTGGAAAGGAATCAATAGAATAAGGAGGCAAAGAATGATACCATTGTAAATCTTTGTCATGGAAAGTTCTAGCAAATAGTTTGGCTAAAATCCTATGGTCATGACCATAATCACTACAAAGGATTTGGAATGTTTTAACATGATGAATAGGATCTTCTTTTCCATTATAATTTTCAAGATGAGGCATCTCACCTTGCTGAGAAAGAGGAGTACGAATGATGTCTTGGGACAAGGGACTTCCCATGTCACATGTAGGAATACTAAACTTGTTTTGAGTTAAAGAAGCCAATTGTTGTTGTAAGGATGACACAATATGAGTCAAACTGATGATTTTTGAATCATTAGAGGAAATAGGATGAGTAGAAACATTAGACACACTAGGTAAAGTGTAAGAAGTTACAGGAATAGAAGACACAACTAGAGGAACACTAGGAACTACAGTTGGAAGTGGATTGGAATAAGTAAAAGGAACATTATGATATGAAGGTTGTGATGTTGGAAGGGACATAGGAGGAACACTCATAGGAACAGAGGGAACCATCAAAGTCACCAAAGGAGGAGTATAGATAGGAATACTAGGTAAAAGATTAGAAGGAGGTTCAACACTAGTGATAAGAGGAATCAACCCTAAATCTTGAGTTTCTTGAACTAAAGGTTTAACATTTGAATGCACAAGGTGAGTAATACCATGCAAGAGGTTAACACCTTGATCACTATCACAGAGCACTTTCTTAAGAGCCTCTATAGCTTGAATGGAATCTTGATTATGGTTCTCTTGAAGAAGCCAATTACCCATTTTATCAAGTTCAGTGGAAAGTTTTTAGACTTTCTCAGGAGGAACTCTTAAAGCATCATCCTCATCATGAGATAAGTGAGAATATTTTTGCTCCATAGTAGGATTGGAATCATGAAGAATCGGGTTATCATCTGGGATCCTCAGGAAAGGAGAGAAAGATTCAAGATCAAAGGCACCCATGAGTCTATGACTTCTTCTAACCAAAATATTATAAGTAGGACTAGTGGTAGTAAAGCTCATAAACCAATGTAATGAAAATGAACTAAACTAAGAACATAGAAAGCATGAATATGAAATCTAATTAGCATGCAAGATCTAACACAAAGGAAAAATCTAATACTAACAAGATAAAAGGAAAGCACAATAAGGCATCCAATTCCACAAAAGAAAAGAGAGTAAGTATGTCGAGTTCACCAAAATGAATAGGGTTAAAATAGATTCAACACTATTCAGATGTAAAAGGAAAAGGGGGGAAATATGAGATCTATCTCCTAACCCAAATTTCCAATGAAGAGATCCAATTTGATCAACCAAGAGGTTAATACACAATTGAATCAATTTATGAAGAATATGGAAGAGAGAGAGAGAGAGAGAGAGAGTAAATCCAATATTTCCCTAAGAATGAAATTTATGCTTGGAGTATGAAATAATTGAAATACAAATACTAACCTCAAATTAGGGTAGATCTGGAAAATATTAAATTCTGATATCTGTGTGTACTTTCAAGCAATTCTAAAACTTGTTTTGGACTGGAAATGCCGAGACAAAGAAAACCTAGAAATCTTTCTCCAAGATGAGCTCAGGTCAGGTTTGACCCTCATAAAAGGTCAAATATTACATTCTTTATTTAAAGTCTGATTCAAATTTTATCGCAGATCTTGGAAGTTTGTCGAAAAGGGTATCCAAATTCACTCAGATCCAAAATTCCACACCTATACCTATAAGAAAATGAGGGTTTTTTTTGTATGGGGGGTTTGCCTTGGTCAAACCCCAATTGAGGAATTAACCTTGAAATTGAATTGAAATATAGTGTGCATAAACAAAGTAATTAAAACAAATCACCTCGCTTATGTTGAAGTCCTTGTAGAGGATTTGAATCCTCAAATCCACAAGTATGATTGCTTCAATGAATGTAGAATGAATGTAGGATGTCTCCAATCAATGGCATTTGATCTTCAACACCAATCTTGACTTGATCTTTGCAGATGAGAAGGCTTAAATGAATGTGGAAGGATGGATCATCAAAGGGGGCTCCAAAGAGATTGAATCCTTCAATAGCTAACAATGGATCTCCTTGATGGATGAATGCTTGAACACTTGAATGCTTGAAGACTTGCAATTTCTTGATTGAATTAACTTGCTTGCACTTGAGAGCTCACTCATGAAATTGCTTGAGATGTGATGTGAAAATGAGAGAGGAAGGCCTCCTTTTATAATGAACTAGGGCACAATCCTCTAGAGGGGCCACCTTGGAGAATTAAATCCCAATTAGGTCCTAACCTTTAGAAAATATACCTAGATTAAATTCAATTAAATGATTTACCATCCCGAAACCCAAAATGATTAACCCAAAGGTGAGAAAATAAATATCCTAAAAGCCCGAATCCTGAAAATTCTAGATTCTAGAAATTTGAATCAGGGGGGAAAATTGAGGTTGGACCTGACCTAGTCAGGTTCGAGCTCGATCCTGACCTAGTCAAGATCAACCTCAAATTTAACCCTGGGCCTAGATTCAGTCAAAGCCAGGTCAAGAGGTCCCGGGGATGCCCAAAAACCTAGAAATGAAATCAGATCAGGACAGAATGTCAGGGATAGACATAAAATCCTATGATGACTATGATGAAAGCTAGGAGGACCTATTTATGAATCCTACCTAGAAAATAGAGCCATGGAAGAGGGAAATTAAGGAGAATCCTCGAGATCCTAACCCTAATTTCACCTAGAATGAAGAAAACAAGTGCTCAGAAGAAGTGGAAAGTGGGGAGAAAGCCAAATACATGCAAAGACCCAATCAAGGCACTTAACATGACCCCAAACCACTTACTCAGAGGGGTAAATGCTCTTATATGGAAGTGCTTCCATTTTAAGATGATACAACTACATCAAAGCCCCAAAGAATGACACCTCACCTATGGCAGTTGGAATATAATAGAATTCAAGGTAATATCATTACAGCTAATGGTTGATGTTTGAAAATTATATATTTTGATTGTGTTTTGTTGGCTAATTATGTAGTTGATGATCTTGAAGGTCATGAAGGCATCACTAACCACCTTCCAAAGGAACTAAAATGTTATCCCAGAGAATTTACTAGGCTTCCCTACTATGAGCAGCTACAAATTGTGCATTTGTTTGATACTATGCATATTAGAAAGAATGTAATAGAGACACTATAGAAAATATTGGATGGAAGGCATAACAAAGAAAAACTTGGCAAAATTTGTAGTGACATTCATGATTCCAATCATGCAATGAAAAATATCATTGAATCAAATAGCAATGGAGACCAGATTAATGTAAGGGTATGTGCGAGATCATGAGGGGCCAAAAAGTGGCGATGTCAGTTCAAAACTTTGACAATGTAGCTGATGACTTTTTTTTCACCCGAATTTGATAAAATGAAAAGGGTATCTTAAGGAGATTATCAGCTTTCTATTGATATAATTGCTGTCAAATTGTGAATTAGGTAAGTAATTATTAGTTATTTTCTAATTGAGCTACCTCTAAAGTGCTGATTTATATACTGATTGAAAAATGACTATAACTTTTAGATGGTATAACATTTTTGAAATTCAAAAAATGTGTCACATTCTATGCTTCACCTACTATAAGGAAAAATAAAATAAAATTGAATTTTGTAAAGTTTTGAATGAGTTAAGGTGGTTAGACATGAGAGTTTTTTTATTCTGAAAATGTTGTAGTAAAAAATTCATAATTAATTTTTTTTTAGAATAAAATTACAAAAAAATATGTATCACATCCGGGCATGAGTCTACTACTTATATATAAAATCTTATAATAAAATATTATCATTTGATTATGATTAAGGTGGTTAGACATACACCTACTTATTTTTTTCCTAAAATTTTTGTACTACTACATTGAAATCTATACTTTTCACCAATCATACTAACTTTTTCTCAAAAAAGGCCTAGTATTTTAGAAACTACATTCAATTTTCTATAGATTCTATTCTTACAACTTTTTGATATTAGGCTCATAGCTAGTTGAAATTTTCACGTCAAGTTGACTAACCCTGATTTGCTGATTTTTCATTGCCACTTAAGGGCATAGTTTGGCCCCTCATGATCTTGCACATACCCGTAATTGCTCTTCCTTGGTTATTAACAGAGAAACAAAGTAATGCCATAAAAGTAGTTATACACAAAATTTAATTTCCTATAAGATTTATTTAGAATATAAGCAATCTCATATCAAAGAAAAGTAATTTTGGGTCAGGGATGAAAATGCATGATTGGCATACCTTCGTCAAGGTAAGTTACAGTCTTTTGTATTTACAATATATTTGTATAACTATATTCAATTGTCATTGTATGAAATGATCAGTTGATAATTATTGTAGTATGTGCTACCCCTATCGTTTCTAGAGAACTTCGACAATAATATAAAACAAGTGATATATGATCTTGTAAAATACATGAGGTAAGCAGTGATATTTGTTCAATTTATCAAACAAGTAATATATTGTAAAGTCTCATATTTATATATTTTTGTGTCTTGAATCCCTTGTAGGTGGTTTTCATCTAAAGAAATCCTATAAAGAAGATATAAAATATTGGAAGAAAAGAATTTATTGACTAATGTGTGAAATTAAAAAGTGTTTACCTTCAACTTTTTTTAATGCACAAGAACACTACCTCATACACCAAGTTGAGGAGATTGAATTGTGTGGACCTGTACAAGCTAGGTCAATGTGGATGGTTGAGAGACACTTGAAATTTTTTAAGGTTTTGGTACGACAAAAAGCACGTCCCGAGGGTGCTATGGTTGAGGGATATATGGTATACTAGATAATGGTGTACGTTACTCTAAATCTTGCAGCAAAGACCCATATAGATTGCATTTGGGATCTCGACTCCATTAAAAAATTTGATGGGGAGTACTTGGTGGGGAATGATAGATTTAGGAAACTGAAACATAATAAATTATGAGATGTTATTTTAGTTAATTAATTCTTAATCTTCAAAATAAATTTGTTGTAAGTCATCTATTTACTTTTGTCTAGTTGCTAAAGAGTGGGATGCAATACATTTGTTTATTTCAAACAATCAAGATTAGATGACAATATGGATTGAATGATATCAACATTATGGTCATTGATTAAAATGGGAATCTGTGTCTTCATTGGTTATACTAGCTCATCGTAATGGAGATCTCAATGTTACACAAAAGGAAATAGATTTAGCATATGGTTTAAGAGATCACTAGGTACTTATAAATTTTTTAATCAATTGTATGTTTTTCAACTCATGATGCAATAATTTATACATGTTTGACATTATTGTAGGTGAAAGACCACAAGGCTATGTTATGCAATGGTTATAAATTTTGTGCTCAAAAAAGTTGGATGACATGAAGAGAACTTGTGATTCTAGGAGAAGTGAAATATTTCAAGTGACTAATATTTCATCTAGAAATGACTTACATCCTCGAGAGTCACAAAATTGATACTATGGTATTTTGGTTGATATACTTGACTGTGACTTTAATAATTCCTTCAAATTAGTTCTCTTCATCATGAAATGGTACAGACTACAACTCAGTCAAAATGATCCTAATAGAAATGTTATTGAACATGACAATAGATTTCCAATGATTAATACAAGGTGGTTTGAGCCAATTGGGGAAGAGTCCTATGTTCTTCCAAGCCAATGTGAGCAGGTATTTTACTCAGAGGTTCCACATAAACTAGGTTGGTCATTTGTTGTTAGACATGATCCAAGAGGAAGGCCAATTAAGTATAATGTGATGGAAGAAGATGTTACAATTAGTAGTTAGCGTTGCACCAAAAGATCAACTTGTTAATGTCCGATACAACCACTAGACTTATAAAAGACATAGGAGGTGGTTAATCCATGTCATGAATCCTGAGGGGAGTGCTAACCACTTTTCTAACAATCTTCCCCTCACCGTTACCTGAGGGAATTCAAACCTATGACCAAGCTCTGATACCACTTGTTACAAGTAGTAGTTTTCATTGCACCAAAAGATCAACCTGTTAATACCTTATACAACCACTAGACTTATAAAAGATATAGGAGGAGGTTAAGCCATGTCATGAATCCCGAGGGGATCACTGACCATTTTTTCAATAGAAGATATCGAGGAAGAGGAAGAAGTGGAAGATGATGTAGATGATGATAACGATCGAGAGTTAGTCGAACAAGAATATGAAGAAGAAGAAGATGATGATGCTTCTACTGATCATGATGATGATGATGATGATGATGATGATGATGATGATGATGATGATGATGATGATGATGATGATGATGATGATGATGATGATGACGATGATGGTGATAGTGGTGGTGATGAAGTCATTGATGAAGATGATCTTGATGATGAGATGGATGAAGAAGAATATTAATGACATGAATGAAATGTACTTGATTATGCTAGATCTTTCAAATTCAACTACATGCTAGCCCTGAAGGAATAGATGGAAGAATTAACAATCTGCATGATATGTTTGATAAAATGCCTAAAGAATATAAGTATAGACAGGGCTTGTGAATCATTCAATAAAATTTCCATACAAATATTCTTGTTTGACATGTTTTACTAATTGTTTTGGGTTGAAATCTGCACTTTTCCACTAATATGCTTAGGGTTCCATATTAATGGCATTTTTGGTTTTAGTGTTAATATCTAACTACTCTTATTCACCTTTTTTTATATGTCCTACTGATATCTTTGATCTTTTGTTAAGAGAAATTTCATTCTAAAAGAGTGTTTAATCTCTATATGCTTAAACAACCTCACTAGTTAAGACTATTCTCATTTCTAGTGGGCATGTCAAGAATCAAATCACTTGAAAGACACCAGTATTTAGACATACACAAATTAGTGATGTGATTAAGAAAATTACCTTTCTTTATCATTTCCTGGGGTATTTTTTTATATCAATGCATTTAATCTAAATATAGTATCTTATGAGATTTGCTTCTGATAATTTTCTATTTCCTTGCACATCAATTATCTTAAATCACATGGGATTCTTTGTGTTCCCTGCAATGGAGTGAGCTAATTCTTAAGGTATAAATAGATAATTTTAACAATGTATAATGTCCTTCGCAAGATGTAATAAAAACACTAGAAAGGCATGAGAACTGTTTGACGAAATGCCACAATAGTGGTGTCTCATGCAATGCTAAGATGTTCAGTTATATGAAATGCTAAGATATTCAAAACATTGTAGGAGATCACATTTCTTTGAAGCATTTTGACAAACTAGCATACAGTTAATATCTCAGCATTGCATGAGACACCACTCTTGTGGCATTTCATCAAACATCTTAGTTTCAGATACTTTGTGAGGAATTGAGTACTTAGGAATGATGTTAAATCACAAGAGATTCTCCTTGCCACAATGGAGTGAACTATGTTTGTCTGATTATATAACTATTATCTTTTGTCACGTATCCCACACAATCTCATGGATTGTCAAGTATAAGTCAATACACCCCATAGAGATTAATGTCTTTTACCATTGGTAAAATATCTCTCACATTTCCACCTGTCTCTCTCATTCCATGAAGTGCAGGTACTAGCAAATAGGTATTTGTAAAAAATTTCTTCCTCGAGTGAGGAAAATATAGGAATGGAAGAAGAAAGTGAGAAATTTAGTATGTCTAAATCAAGGAGATCGACTCGAGGTCAAAAGATCAGAATTAAATTCAATACACGCATGGAATTTTTCCTTTCTCAAGGGGGGTCGTGTTCTTATGATAATGAAAGAAAAGGCAACTCAAAGGTTCCCTATAGGTACAAACATCTACAAAAACAATGGGTCCCCAATGAACTTCCTTCAATAAACACTGATTTTTGTGTTAGAGAGAGGATATATCGCATAGCATCATCTTCATTACATGGTTTGGACCTATTTATCTATGGACACCGTAAAGGTCTCTTACAATAAAGTTGTCAAATTGATGGAGTATGTCGGACCTTGTTATGATTACAGTAGTTGGATGCAGATTGTTAAATATAAAAAAATGTATGTGTAGGTATGCACTCGTGGAAAATTATATACAACAAAAAATCAGTGAGCAAAGTAAAATAGTAGCTATATACATTGATGGAAGGCCAAACACATCAAGGAATATTGCAGATTTTATAAACAGTACATGACCTGCGTCAACTAAAAAGTAACCCAATTGAATATTTGAGGCACGAGAGGGGAATCATGTATTTGTATGTGCAATCAAATCAATATGTGGAGGCAAACAGCTGCTTATCGATTACAATTTGAATCGCATAGATAAAAAAAAAACCCATGACTATCATGGACAAGGTGGTACGCATTCTGATAATTATCTATTATTTAATGTAACTTAAAATAAGAGCACATGTGTTTTAACATGTCTCAGTGATTTTATTGAAATACGGGGCTATAATATAGATCAGCAGTCACATGATATGCACGGCGATGATGGTTCTCATGGGACGTCTTCTTCCTGACAAGTAAAATTCATTGTTGTTGTACAAATGCACATACAAGAAAAATGTTAATACATATTTTTGTTATGTTTTATTCTTCACTACTATTTTGGATTTCTTTTAAATAAAGTGCTAATAATATTGTTCTCACTAACGAGTGTTGATCAAAAAAAGGGAAAGGAACAAGTAGTCCATGAGGAGCCATAGGATGAGCAGGATCTATTCATTATTATTTTTTCATCACACGTTGATCCTATGGTTGCACTGCAAAAGGTCCTTTATGCAATATCAAGAGAGTTAGTTACTCGATTGGAAAATATTCCACCTCAGACTCCTCAAATACAGAAGAGAGAGGATGAGTTGATTCACCATGTTCAGACTTATACAGTAAGTAATAATGTAGTTTTTAATTATAACAAAAGTTCAATAATGGTTTTTATAGTATACTCTTTTATTTATGTCATTAACTAAAATACATATGTTTTATTTTTATAGAGGATGCAAAAAACATTAAAGGGCCATGCCCCAGATGCAGATACTTCGGGTGGTCCAAGTACATTACATGTTCTATCCTCCACTTGTATTTTTCTCGAAGAATAATTTTTTTTAATAGCTCTAACAATCTTGTCCATGGTTTTCCATATTTTTTTATGCTCTAACAATCTTATTTTTTAGCACCTACTATTGATCCTATGTTGAGTACACTACCTGCTACGAGGATTAGAACCACAAAGGTATTGTCACCTGTAATTTTGGCAACACATAGCATGGCCATAGATGCAATGGCAATGCCTATTGGTAAGTACATTCCTCTTTTTCTCTCTCATTTATCATGTGTTTATTTCACTTGAACTATTCTTTCTTAGGCAGCATTTTGTAATATTGGATTCATTTTATGTAGGAGGCAATGAGGAAATTTTAGGATGTACTCATGTTAGATGTACGGGAACAATAGAGAATTATGATCAATTGCTTGTGAACATTGAAGATGGACTTCCCTCGAGAGTAGCCTAGCTTCCAAGTACTTTAAAGATTGATCATTTATTTTACTATACAATCTTATACTCATAATGTAATGCACTAACCCCATGTGCAATCCCTTGCATTAACTAATAATCTCATTATTATTTTGCAAGGAATAATCTATTTTATGAAAAAATTAATGATGAATGTTTATGCATTTTTGGGCCGACCATACACACATGGTATTGATCATATTTTGATTTCATTGTTATCTATCAAATTTCCTTTGATCCATTTCTTTAAGTATATTAAAAGGTAGCTTCACTTCATTTATGAATCTAACAGTTTTTTTTCTTAAAAGGTGGCAATTACAAGATAAAGAGTTAAAGGATAAACTCATTGACTCTACGACAAAACATTTTGGACCCAACATCTTTCAAAGACTTAGGCTCCTTGAAAAAGAAGGCCAGGTTTTGAAGTATATTAGGGACAACTACAGGTCCCAAATAGAATGCAACCCTTATTACGAGTGGCCCTCCTATGTTCCCATTAATGAGTAGGAGAATCTTTAAAAGGATGCACTTGAGAGAAGTGCAAGATGTGGTGGATAAATACTATCACTTGAGGAAAGAAGGTACATGATAATCTTAATAATGAAATTATGTACTATATACTCTTTGTACTTATGTGATCTAAAATATTTCAAACATCAAATAGGTTGCCTGAAACATCAAAGGCAACAGAAGCAAGAAAACAAAAGCATGGGCAACACGAGCTTAGTTTGGGTGGATATTCAAAACTTGTTGCATGAGTTGTAAGTATTAGTAAATGAAAAACCGTATGCAAATATTTATAAATTGTAATCAATTTAGTTTTGATGAAATTCACTACAATAAAAATTCATGATACCAAGAAAAAATGTAGGCCTTGGAGTTCAAATAAAAGATTATAGAAGAGGACAAGAAAATAGGCTACAAACAAGGCTATATAGTCATGGTTGAATGATTCCAATCAATGAGTGCATAACATTCTTCTGGTGGATCTGTCAATCATGTAAATAAACCAATTGATTTTTATTTCAAGTTGAATACTTTACCAATTACTGTATTTTATGTTAAGTTCTAACATAAAGTGAATATATTTATTAGTCCCACCTATATAGGCGGAGACTAATGTTTTTGCCTCACTTTCTTTCTATTTGTTTGCCTCGAAACTTGTGTCTTGTGAAAATATTAAACAGCTTTTATAATGTTTTCATAGTTCTCTTATTTTTATTTGTATTTTCTTTAGAATATTTTTATTTTCTGATTGGCTTTTCATATTTTTGCTGGTGGTTTTTTAATTTTTCTATTCAGAAATTAAAAAATATATTTTGTGGCCAATAGGGAAAGAGGAGAAGAAAATATTTGTGTCTTCTAATGGTTTTTTAAAAGCACGAGTTATGGAAGATTCCCATTCCTACTATAAACTTCTCCCTCTTTTCTCCTTTCATACCCAGTGATGATTTTATAATTAATGCTCATAGAATTCACATGAGGAATTTTCATCTGCATCAGACACTGGAGGCGCTAAATTTTGAGTCAAGTGATTTCTTTCTAAGGTGATTTTTTCCTGGCCCTAAATTTTGTGCAGATTTTGGGTGAGCTTATGGATGGGAGATAAGCTATGGGCACATTATTAAGATCTGTAAGTTTAGGTTAGAATCTTAATGTGCAACAGTAGAATAGTTTTTAATCCCTCTAACAAAATTATGGATGATATCTTTGTAGGTTTCTTTGAAATTGGTAAGTGTCAACAATGATAGGAAGATGAACTAAATTCATAGTCTTCAAGAAATGTCGATGTAGCACAGTGTTGCCCTTCTACCCACATCTTTCTGTGACTATAGTGGTAGCTTTTGCTCCCAAAAATCCACATAGGATGTCTCCTCCTTGAACACATGCCTTTGACAATGTTCTTTGTGACTCCATACCTGTACTGCAGACAATGCCCTAGCTCTCTCAAAACATCGATGTGCCCTAATAAAGCCACACTCCTACTGTTGAATTCTATTATGACCAGGGAATATAATACAGCTATGTGAGAAGACATGGTAGCCTTCGCCATCATGGAAGCTCTTGCAATCTTGTTTTACAGGCAGTAGAAGCAAATCTAGCATAGCAGAGAGAAAAAATCATAACCCAGAAAAGGAAAAAGAAAAATAGTACTAGAATCGACACTCGTTCTCTCAAAAAACTTGTCCCAGAGCAATTATTTCCAGCTCAATTAATCATCTAGGTCATACAAAATCCTCTTTTGAACCTAAACCTAAAAATAACTGAACAAAATTTGAAGTCCAACCCATTCATACCATTCCAAGGGTATATCAAGCCTCAACATTCCTGACATCAGTGAATTTCTTCAAAAATTGATGCGACCCTTCCGACCAGCGACGTGCTTCCATTGCAAACTCGAGTGTCGAAGCATTTTGCAGCACCATCAACTGCATTCCGACCTCACTAAATCTCTTGCAACTACACACAAAAAAATCATTTCCATCTTTAACCTGCTTTCCTAAACAAAAGACCTGTAAAAAAGGGAAATCCACACAGAGAAAACAAACAAACCCTGTAAAATACTAACGCAACAAGGGCGTTGATCAAGTTTGTTGATCATCCTGTGGAGGAGCTAAGTTCCACCAAATTGGAACTAGCAAGCCATCAGGCAGTGTATCCAGGTGATCCATATGCACTTGACGCTTTCTCCTGCTGCATTCTGATGCACCCTCGCGTCTAGGTTTTGAATCCTGCCGACACGGGGAAACCCCATATTTTCTCCACCACACAAAACCTATCTTGTGTCAAGCCACATTTATGAGCTGTTTACTATTGTTGGTTTGTAAAATGGGTGGTAGTTGTGTATGTAAATGCTCTGTCAATGTGAAAATAGGAAATAAGCTTGTTTGACACGTTGCGGTGAGCTTTTGTGGACAGTGAGGCTCATTGAGAAAACTACCATTTCTATGAGATGTCCATAATATCTCCTTTTAATACATGTCTACCACAGAACAAACCCTTTCATTGGATTCATTTTCAACTTTTCTAGTTTCCGTCTTCCCTTTCGAATCAGGAAAGTGCACCCTAAAAGTGTTATATGTTGTATATCTATCCTCTTCTACCTAAGGTTTGGTGTCCATTGAAAATGTCTGCTCACTCAGGATTCAAATGCCCTTCCATCTGTCTTGCCCATTGTGCCAGATGTCAACCTCCATTCTCCAGATCTACATCAACAAAAGTTTTTCCAACACCTATGGTTTTGGGCTAACAATACTTGGCAACAACACAGACATTGAGAGAGAACTACCACTAGGAGTTTATATGGGTGATATGCATCAGGGTATTTTTATCATCAAAGATTGAACATTTTGGGCAAAGCTAACATAGCTATTTTTGGGGGAGAAATCAATAGGTACTTTGTGTTTATTACATTTGATATTTGGAGAAATAGTATTTTTTCTATTCATCAACCGAAGAAAGGCATTACTCATATGCATTAGGGTTTTCTATTTCCTTTTGGATTGTAAATAATGGGTTGCACTGACGTTCATTAGGGTTTTCTATTTTTCCCTGATTATATAGGAGCATATGTCTAACAAAATGGTCTCTACAGAATCTGACCAAGGAAATAATTTAAAAACTATAAGTTCTGCAAATCATTTTTTTAACAGACTAGTTTTTGGTGGATGAATAGTATAAATTCTAAGGTAGAAACTCCTATTCCAAAATCTAAGAATGCTTCAATCTTATTGTCTTTCATTGCTTAACCATGGAAATGGATATGGCATAACGTTATGCGATGGATTTTACTTTATATAGAAAATTTTGATTGCAGCATTTTAAATAGATTGTTGAGCGGTAATTCTTAGAATTTCCAGAAAGAAGAATGTTTTTTTACCACATATATATATTGAAAGTGGACACAGGTAGTAATATATGAACAAGGTTTTTTGCTTGGCTGAATCCTTTGCTGCTAAACCATGCATAATGTCAAGACTTAATATTAATGACCAATTCCAAGAGTGTGTGATAGTCGTTGCTCCTCTCCTGCCGTAACTGGTAGTGAGGTCCTCAAATATGTGAAAGTTCTTGGTTTTATTAAAGATTCAAAAAGCCTTGTAGCTTTAAAAACTACATCAATTTGTACATCCATTACCAAGCCCCATGGACAATAAGGCAGATGCAATGATGCTATTTCCATCAATCAATTCAAACAAACCTAGATCACAAGCTCTATAAGAGTAATTTGGCTGAAGAATATAATGATTCTATCTGAGAGGAACTTAAACTAGTTGTTGGAGTCTTCTCCATATTTACAGGTCACATTTACTTCCGCTATGGTCAACCTCAAATTTTCTCACTTGGATCTTCCTTTGTTGCCCTTATGCAAAATGGCCATACAATCTGTCTAGCCTCTCAAGACTACTAATTTTTTAAACTTTTAAGAAAGAAGCAAATGAGCTTAAAGTTGTCTTTAAGCCCAGGAAAAATCAGGCCCTTTCCTTCTAAAACTTAAGGTAATGAGACAGTGCCTCTATTCAAGATTCCCAACCTCCTAAAACTGCAACCAACTATTTTGCCTTCAGCTTGGATGGTGCCACTATGGTGGAACAGAGAAACCTTTGTCATGTTATTTCTTATGGTGTAGTTCAAATTGTCTATTGATTGCAGTTTTGATGTTTATATTTCAGCATGTGTTGATGATAGTCAAATGATAAATAATGTCAGCTCTAGTTTGTTTAATTCCCTAAAAATTTAGATATAGATTAGTGAAACTCATTATAAGGTTGCTAGACTGATACTCGAGTACATTTTCCATGTTTCTTTAATAATTAACCTCCTTCACCATTTTTTAACAGAAAAAATCAATACCTCACAAAGGAACCAGGCAGATTCACTCAACGGAAAAAGATATTGAATGCAAGTTTTAAGATTTTCATAGTGCATTCTATTTGGGTAAACAATGCAGTTCAAACTATTTGTTGATTGTAGTTTTGATGTTTATATTTCAGCATGTGTTGATGATAGTCAAATGACAAATAATGTTAGCTCTAGTTTGTTTAATTCCCTAAAAATTTAGATTTAGATTAGTGAAACTCATTATAAGATTGCTAGATGGATACTCTAGTACATTTTCCATGTTTCTTTAATAATTAACCTCCTTCACCATTTTTTAACAAAAAAAAATCAATACCTCACAAAGGAACCAGGCAGATTCACTCAACAGAAAAAGATATTGAATGCAAGTTTTAAGATTTTCATAGTGCATTCTATTTGGGTAAACAAGAATTTGGCTCATTCAGAAGCCATTGAGTTTTGATTCATTGGGTTGGAGCCTCTAACTGGGGCCAGGCACAATCCCTTCTGTAATTTTCAATTTTGATATGATATCTTTTGTTAGGACAGCATAATGAAATGTAATCAGGGAACAAGGATATCTTTTGTTTTTATGTGGCAAATTTGATATTGGACATAATCTGGTGTCAACCAAGATGCCTATGGATTTAGAGATAACAAAAGTGTTATTCATTCTTTCAATAGATATTCTAGAATAAGAAAATATTCAAAAAAAACTTTTTATGCTCAAATGGATATTGAATTTCTATATGCACGTTTTCCTTTAGGGATCTCTAATTAACATAATGTATCAAAAATGTGTGCTATGATTTTCAAGCTAACATATTTTTGTGGTATTGTATTCTGGGTCTCATAGTTTTTTTTGTTTAGTGCCATATTTCTAAAATTGGGTTTTGGATAGGATTACACCAGAGTAATATTACCTAGCATTCTATTCATCATCGATCACACTAAAATCTGAAAACATACCTATTGAGCCTCCCTTTAAAAAAAACACCAATTTAGCTCTAAATTATCTACCCTCTATAGTAACATTGCAAGACCCAGTTGTCAAGGGTTGTTATTTACAAGTCATAGATAATTGTGACTATGGACCTTTAGTACACCCATTGCCCTCCAACAGTGATGATCAAAATGAGAAGGCTGTGGTCAATTGTGACTTAGTGTCAGGATTTCCTACTACTGAAAACTTATTCATTTACTCGTTTGTTGTCTGCAGTCCTAACTATAAAAGTAGTTGTCATGTACCTTCATATTTAGTTACTGGTTTAAGAAATAAAATGGGCAGTTACATGGAACATGAAATGCATAAAGTAGGAGATTGTTCCTTCAAGGGATCAGGCTTGCTGGAGGAGATAATTTGTGGGTGTAATTAGATGTGAATCTACAAGTGATGTACATATGGCTAAAACAAATCAGTTTCTAAAATGCCTGTAATGTAATAGTTGCAAGCTTTGTGTTGCATTTAGTAGGAGTCCAGTGGCTCAAAGTGGTTCCTTCTTCAATCTCAATTAGCCTTTGTTCCACACTGCCCCATTTTAAAACCTTTCTCAGTAGGGGCTTCTCTATTTCTACAAAATTTATTAAACCATCCTAGCATTGTTGACATATATATATTTGCATAATGGGCTGAATTCAATATCAAACCAGAACGTAATGCAGTATCCTCAAACCAAATTTTTGTTATACATTTTACTTTTGCCTCATGCTCTATATTATTTGAAACCTAATTTGCTTAAAAAAACAATTTTTTATGCACTCATAAGGCACTGTCATTTGGTTTTGTTTATTTTATGCTAATATATTTGGTTGAAATTTTGGATTTCGTTGTTTATCCGTCTTTTATGAGGGGCTATCAAAATAAAATAAAAATGAATTTTTCTTTTGTTTATAAAGGCTATTTCCGTCTCTGGCAGAATTACTAACAATTCAAAATTTATACTGATTAGTATTTTATTAGTATAGAAAACAACCAAAGTCCTACATTGAACAGTCCACCTTAAACAATTTGTCGATCAGAGGCTCAAATCTTATGTTAGTTCTTTGTACTGGATAGTGTACATGCATTCACCTAATATCTGAGATTTACATTTTTTTTATTCAAGAAAAAGTTAAAACTATTTTCCTACTTAGTTTCAAAATTTCAAATATAATTGATTTACCATTTATAACTGGCATAAACTACAGGAACTGTTTTCTCTTTTTAAGGGACTTTATTTTCTTTTCTCTACTTTAGATAGCATATTTTTTACTAAATATATCAGATTTCCACAATCCATATTATACTTGTTTTTATTTTTGGATTCGATTGTGTGAATTTTTTGGCATCAACATTTCGGATCACACTCCTAATCCATCATCAGGATGAGAGAGTGCAAGAATAGAAATAAAAACAAGTATATTTTTACTTTCAAAATCTCTGAATGAAGTCGTCATCATTTCACTTTTAATGTTTTACCTTATCATTTGGCTATCAAAAAGAGGCAACAATTTGTCTCGTTGAAATCCATAGCCAAAGATTCATCATTTGGTCTTGAAGATTCCCAACATCATTTATTCTAGACTGAAATATATCCGGAGTGAGCTTATCATTAGAGATCCAACCATAGTATGGGCTACAATTGAGATCTCAGTTGCGATTATTTGAAAGGACTTATATTTGCCTGCTTAACTATGTTATTTTCTTGGTGTATAGATTTCTACTTATTTGATTACATTCTTCTATTGTAAAGCACATGTTTCCATCAAATTTAATTTTAATATATTTATTTATTTTGAGAGAGAAAAATATTTGATATATTATGTTGTTTGTCATATAAATTGCAGAAACAACTAACATTTTTAAGTATTTAGCTTCTTACTTTGAATTATATAAAATTTTACGATTTAAGGTGTGAGACAATCTTTCACATTGAGAGCTAGCTCTTTACTTAAAAAAAAAACTTAAAATATCTGTTGATTTTGATTTATTGTACGTATAAGTTGTTAAGGTTCCATAGAGAGTTTGTTTTTCATTTTTTTTAGAAAAAAATGATTACATACAATGAGATAAGATAGTTCATTTGTAAAATGATTTTTTAAAGACTAAGTTGTAATATGTTTTGTTTATGCAGACAATACTTTTCCTTTACACAGTACTGGCTGAAAATGAAATCCAACACCGAAGTTAGGAGGGTATGCCTTGCTTTCAAAGTTCTAACCTTAAAACCATCATGATGTTAACCTGTTTTCAAGTTTTGAACCACTAATATATATTCTTTGCAAGCAAAAGTGTCGTAGCATCTCAAGTTTAGCATACATTTTATCTTAGTTGTAAAGCGTGTAATCTTTTGATGAGGGCTAGCAAGGAGTATGGCTTTCTTCTAAACATTTATTCATCATATGAAAGGATTGCCAAAAAAAAGATGTTGGTTCAGAGATAGGAAATATTTTGTATGGTAACAAAGTTTATATTCCTTTCCTATAGGATGCACATTTATCTAGACTTAAAATACTGCTCACATTGTCTAAGAGAGAAAAAATAGATTATGAGCCTTTTTGTTAATAAACACCATTATTAAATTATGTTCTGTTGTATTCTACACAGATTCTTCATTATCTTGTTGAGACTATGTACATCCTATCAAAATCACAGGAAAACCCTGATCTTTCATCCTCATGCACTATAAACACAAGTTTTCTGGTGTTCTATAATTTATCCCTCATTTTCCTTTCACATTGTAAACCCTTTCTTTCTTCTCTTCCTCCTGCCCTATGGTTTTCTCCTTCATTTTCCTTTCTATGCAGATTTTGAAATATGCTGAAAGCTCGTGGCAGAAAAAGCACAACCCTTAAACATACAATTATTTCCCTTGTTACTAGGCGCATTTGCTAGTACACTCTTTGGCAACATAAGGAATTTTTTTTAATTACATAGGAGGCATTTATTATTTGGAAGAGATGACCTTTTCAAAATCGAGGGTTCATTTTGATGGATAGGCGTGCAAGCTGGTTCATCATTAACAGTCAGTTTTTTAAAATTTTCATCATTTTTACTGTTGTCAAATTTTCCTGACCTCAGAGTCACACACAACACCTAGTACATCCTATTCGGATTTCTATATTAAAAATTGGGCACAGGAACCTGTATGGTTTTTCCAGTAAATACACATAAGATGATTTTTTATACTTAAGGTGGGGTTAATTACTATTGTTATAGTTAAAATTAATGTATAGGCAAATAAAGTATATTTCTTTAATATTAATATATTTTATATCATATTAAAGTATATAATTTAAATTAGATTACATTTTATTTATAATAAAAATATTTCTAATTAAATATTTTCATCAATGTAAATATTTCCATCTCTACCGTTGGCTTCTCTTGAATGTTCACATTAGTAGATTAAATATTTTCATCTCTACCATTGGCTTCTCTTGAATGTTCACAGTAGATTAATGAATATTATTTAAATAAAATTGTAATATATTATAATGAATGGTGTATTTCATTGTTGGTTGTGTATGAGGTGATGCTATATTTTTTAAATTTAATTTGAAGAAGATTTGAATATTTTATTTTCTATTCGTTGGTAAAAAAATTGGTAAATTTTCACCTCTATTCTAAATGTCTCTTTCTCGCCATGGAGTGCAATATATTTTTTCCCCTTCTATTGTTAGCCTTTTATCTTTTCTGTTTGAATGGAAATAATGATTATTTCTCCAATGATCACCAATTATTAGAGTGTGCCTATTTCAGATAATCCAAATTGCCTAATCTATCAATTTTAATCATTCTAATTTATGTTTTTATGGTTTTATTGATAATACCTTCATATTTTGTATTTTTTTTTTCAATTCATCCTCTTTTTTAAAATTATCAGGTAATCTTTTATTCCGGTGTGTGTCAATAGATGAGCATTATAAGCATATATTTTTAATTTATATTTTGAAAATAGTTTATATATTTTTTTGCCTCATTTTATCAAACATTCTTAAAATCTGGGTTACCAATTACATGTGCAATTATTTTTTAATTTGCATGTCTTTTATGTAATGATCTCATATAAATTGTTCATAGAATATTGTATGCTGAGAGTAGATTTTTGTAACTTATTTTTAAATTCGTCTATTATCTAACGATCTCATATAAATTGTTCATAGAATATTATATGGCAAGACTAGATTTTTGTAACTTATTTTTAAATTATAATTGGTATTTGTTATCTTAATGAATTTGTATTTAGAAAATTAATATAATATAACTATTTCAAATTAGATAATAAAATATAATCTATCATAAATCTATCATTAAACAAAAAATAAATTGAACCTAAACTCTAAATCCAATTGAATAATAAATCAAATAAAAATAAAAGTTAAAATTAAATTGTTATATTATCCTATGCCTTGCACCATTAGGGTACCTCTACATAATGAAGGATGGTCAATTTTAAATTAAATTGTTGTATTATCGTATGCCTTGCACCTTTAGGGTACTTCTAAGTAATGAAGGATGGTCAATTTTCTTCACAATTCACATCATAGTCTATCAATATAAAAATACAATTTCACATTATAGTGCTAAAATAATAAAATCATATGATTTCTAAAAATACAAATCGTAATTTTAAATCATATTGAATTCTAACAATAAACCAAATAGATTGTTGAGTATAAACTTAGTTAAACATAATTAAATGACATCCAATTGAATGTTGAGTATAAACTTAATTAAACATGATTAAATAATATCCAATGTTGAGTGTAAACATAATTAAATAATAATAATAATAATAAACACTGACACTAAACATAATTAAATAATAATAATAAACCCTAACACTAAACAAATTAATTATAATGCCAAGATTTAAATTTTGTTAGATTTTAGATTGGCATGTAAAAAATAATAATAGAAAGTTTCTTTTTAATTTTTCTTTTAGTAATTTATTTTAAAATTATATTTAATTTAATTTTTTTAAATATTCTTAAATCCATTTGTATTAGAAAATTAGTATAGTCTAATTTTTTAAACTAGATGATAAAGTAAAATCTAGCATAAACAAAACACTAAAAAAAATTGAATGTTAATGCCAAATTCAATTGAATAATAAAACAAATCAAATTTTAATGCTAATAAGTTATATAAAAAAAAAAGCCTAATATACAATAATTATATATTTCTATGATTTCAACACTAGGGTTTGGCTAACTAATGAGGGATGATCAATTTTTATATTTCTATGATTTCCAACACTAGGGGGTTTGGCTAACTAATGAGGGATGATCAATTTTTATATTTCTATGGTTTCCAACACTAGGTTTGGCTAACTAATGAGGAATGATCTTTTTTTTTTTTACTATCTTCAGATTGTAGTCTATCATTATAATATGAAAAAAATGTCATATAGTATCATGGCCGAGATTTAAGTAATTAAATGTCAAGTAGACTCAAACACAAAACTTCCCACATTACTACTATTGTGCTATAGGCTATTGCCTAATACAAACCCAATTATTATATTATATCATATTGAATTCAAAATCTAATTGAATGTTGACTACAAACTAAATTAAACCTTAAATCTAATTTAACCCTGTTCAAACACTAAATGGGTCCTTGACTCTAAACCCAACCTTGACAACTAAACCAAATTGAACACTAATACTAAACCAAACTCAAACCTAATAGTGAAACTCATCAAATCTTACTCTAACCATAAACCAAATTTAACATTAAACTATATTGAACCCTAATCTTAAGACTAGACTAAATTTATTCCTAACTCTAAACCCTACACTTAATTGAATATTACAAAAATGAAACCCCAAACCTATAAGTAAAATACTAAAAGACATTGCCAACTAAGCACACAAGAGAGTGGCACAAAACATAGATTATACATTTGTATACTTTAAAAAATCAGATGCTCTAGGTTGATCAACAAATTATGTAAGTAGTTAATATACATAAACAATTGTCTCTAAATAGGATAGAACGGTTGATCCTGAACAATCTTTAAAGCTTAAGCATGCATACAAGAATAATAGTGACTAAATTGCAAACAACGACCCCATGACCACTACCTCCAGAATGATAACAAACATTTCCTATCACCTTGTTATTGTATCGCTAGCAGAATTCATTTTCCTAAATCAAAGTCGAGCTTATAAAAGTCAAAAGACTATTGTTTTATTACCCATTATTTTACTAGGTGAATTTTATAGGATTACATTCTCTTGCCACCATTACTTATTGTTCGCTTACTGTTCATGGTGATTTCTTTCTTTGCACCTATACTGTTTATTTCAAAACAACAATAAAGTAATGTAAGCTATTAATAGTCGACTCAACAAAAAGGTAATGTGCACCAATTTTATTTTTTTTTAAATGGTTTCTTGTTTATTTTTATCATTAGGCGGGACTCCAGCTGTACCACAGCTCTTGTTTTAAGTAAGGAAACAATGATTATATATTTGTTTAAAACTTTAAAGTGAATATATTTATATGTATTAAACTGAATGATTAAGATTTCTTAGTATTTATCTTATATATATATATATATATATATATATATATATATATATATATATATATATATATATATATATATATATATATATATATATATATATATATATATATATATATATATATATATATATATATATATATATATATATATATATATATATATATATATATATATATATATATAGTGATATTGCTATCAGGATTTAACTGTTTAGTTTTTTTGAGTCAAACTCATTGACCCATGATTCATGAGTAGTGGTTCACCAAACCCATCTCTCATGAAATGGAACACTTAGCACTCATTGGATCTAGGTGATGCTCACAGAGGTGAAGCATCGGAACTTCCCGGGAGGTCACCCATCCCAGTACTACTCCAGCTCGAGCGCGCTTAACTATGGAATTTCCTCCATGGTATCGATAAATGCACTAATTATTTACATTGGAATGCAGCCTACCAATCCTAATACACCATCTGAGCATGATGGAGGTGTCGATTCGAATGTGCGTTGTAGTACTCAAGGTATACATTTTCTATTCGAATTTTGATTATTGAATTATTAATAGAAGTAAACATTTTAAATTGAATTTGGCGTAGTAATAAAAATTTAATTATAATGTGTTGGGATTAATAAAACATTTTGTATTGTAGTTGCAGGGGATGTAGAGGTTGTTCCCGATGAGCATGTTGAGGTTCAAGACATCAAGAAAGGTGATGTGGTTGGACAAGGTAAAGAGCGTCACGTTTATGTTTTTTAAAGTATTGAAATTATTGTAACAATAATGATAGTATGTTTTTAAATTAACCCCAATTATGATAATATGTTTTTAATTTAACCCTTTTATTTGTTATTGTAGAGGACCCGCATTTGCAAAGGATAGTGAGATCATGTGCACGGGTGAGAAGAAAGGATGATGACGCCATGGATATGCCTCTACAACAATTTACAGAAGTAGAAAAAAAATAAAAAGTCAAAAAAGAAATGATTCTCATTTATGCAACTTATTTGATAATGATTGATGTTTATGTCTATATGTTTTAATCTTATGTGTTAATGAATGTTATGATGTGTTAATGAATGCTAATGAGTTTTATGAAGGCTAATGAATACATGTTAATGAATGCTAATTAATCTTATGTGTTAATAAATGTTGTTTGGAATTGATTTGATATTAGATTTTTTGAGTTATTAATCATTTCCATGCAAATTTTTATGGTTTTTGTGAAGATTTGATCAAGGAAAGTCATTAGTTTGTTGACTGTTCTAGGCAGATTGGTGTATGTAATCAGAAAATTCCTTTGAAGACACCATGAATTAATAGGGCCTCCTCACTTACTATGGTTAATGTGACTATAGGGAGAGTCTATAATATGTACCATATGTTTCCATACATGTTTGTGTGCAGGGATGGAGTAGGGATTGAAGCAATGGATCAAACATTGTTGAAGAATGTTCATTGAGGGATGTTGATTGATTGTGTGATTAGAGAATACTTTGCATGTTTGCATTCCCTAAATCATTACTGGCAAAATTTTAAACATATCTAAATGGAATACTTTGTGTCTGACATACTTAAATGGAATACACCAAGAAGTACCAAATGATGATTGCTCAATTATTGTAATGGCAAAGCATCATAACCATCCATTTCTAAAACTTTATTTTCTAGTCTTAATGATTTTTCTAAAGTCTTAATGATTTTTGTTATTTCTTGTCATTTGTCCCTTTTTTATTTCCTATGTCTGTGACTTGAATTTGACTTTACCCATCTCTAAGTTTGTGCCCATTGTGGAGTTCACCTTCTTTTGATGGTATATTTCATTCACTCTATGTGGAATACTATTTTGTTCAATGTTTTATTTCAACTTGATATTTCATTCATTTTTCATATACACAGAGAAATGGACAAGTTTCTATGACTATGATAAATTTCCTCTGTGTTGACAAAATTAGAGTTGACAAAATGGTTGTTCAACAACCATATCTTCCATTAGAGCCACTTCATATACACAGGTGATGAATATGCACATTTGCCTAAGTAGTACTGGGAGCTGACCCAGCAACACATGTACTATTGTGAAAATCATCACAAGTCCATCTGTTGTTGGATCTAGTTCCTAGAATTTTTCACTCAAATCTGCATGGTTTTCACCTATTCATATACCAAATGATGAATGCTCAATTGTTGTAATGGTAAAGCATCAGAACCGTCCATTTCTAGAACTTGATTTTCTACAGCCTTAGTGATTTTTCTATAGTCCTAATTATTTTTCTATAGTATTAATGATTTTTCTATAGTCCTATGTTTGCTTCTCTTGATAAATTAGGCCTTGAATTTGAATTTTTGTTCACTATTTTATTTCATCTTGATATTTAATTCATTTTTCATATACATAGAGACTACACATGCTGATAAAAAAATGAGCTATTTGATTTAGGTTTACTATTCATGATTGTAAATGGTCAATATTTTTTTATGGCACTCCTTGGTGTATTTCATTTAAAAATAATCATGTTTCTATGACTATGATAAATGTCCCTTTGTGTTGAGAAAATTAGAGTTGAGAAAATGGTTGTTCAGTGTCTGTATCTGCAAGTTGCAAAGAAATCATCCTTCTTCCACCAACATTCTAATCAATGTACAAGTAACAAGTCATTCCATTCAAGAAAGACCATGTCTGAAAATATCAACCCAAAACAAAATAAGGAGTATACCTAGAATTCAATGTATGTGCAAAATTAGTTTTGCAAAATTGGCCATGTTGATGATGATTATGAAGAAGATTTTAAAATGTTGCACCAATTTGAATTGGATCAATCATCATTTTCAAATCTTCTTCATCAATCACCATCAGCCATTTGGTGATTCACTTGGTTCATACTTATACAGTAAGTGTTAATGTAGTTTTTATTTATAACAAAAGTTCAATAATGGTTTTAGATGTTAACTGTGACAATCTCTTGGTTTCAGGAAATGTAGAAGGAGGCACCTAGTTCAATATGGAATCTTAATTCATATGCATAGGATATTAGGTGGAGCCGAAAAATGCAACATGTTTGCATTTTTTATAGAGGTCTTTAATTAGGTATTTTAAGTTATAGACCATCGCAAACATTGTAATTTTGACTCTTATAGGTGAGGTTAATGTCCTCGGCATGCAAGAAAATCAAGACATTTTATTTGTTGGCTTGTTGAGGACATTCTCTCGCCCATTTCTGCCAGAGTTGTAACATTCACGATGGTCTATAAATTTAAAAAAATTATAGACCTATTAAAAAAATGTAAACATGGTGCATTTTTTAGCTCCACCTATTATCCATGCATATTCTACGCAGTTGCACATGCATTCTCGATTTAGAGTGAGAAATTCTTATTTTGAATGCAAGGGAGAGAAGCCAAACACATAAAGAATATGCACATAAACATGATAGCTGAGAAACATAAATGTAGATATCACAATAGCTGATAAACATAAATGTAGATATCATGGTCACAATTATTTGGAGACTCAACATAATTGAATGGTATACCCAGATGATGCAACACAACCACTACTCCTCTAGTTCCAAGTCGACACTGTGGGATCCAAAAACCATAGATAAGGAATAAATTTAGAGAGCTAAGGAGGGCCATAATGACCAA
>BSBK01006993.1:247500-301135 GCA_027943335.1 Chamaecyparis obtusa
TTGTACTTAGATTGTAATTACATAACTTGTGACTTGTGCAGTGGATGTGGGTTATCATGTATACCTTACAGTTCAGATGTATCTATTTATTTTTTATGAGATGGTGTACTTTAGTTTCATTATGTAGAAGATTTATATGACTATTGTACTTGACAAATTTAATCATATATATGTGATTCTACGTCAAGGAATCCTTGAGATTTGTAATCTGTAATTGAGATGGTGTATATGAGTATGTATTGACTTTATGTTATTACTTCCACTTTGTTATTCAATATTATTTATAAACTTTTAAGAAAAAAATATTTTGTAAACTTAATAATAGTTTGATGTTAATCTCTCATGCGGTTCTTGGCGGGGCATTATAAAAGGACCCAGTACTTGAGCACATTCCAATAGTTGTGATAACACCACTTGATAAAATGCCTAATATATTTTACATTATTGCACCAATAATTGTGAATTTAAAGTTGTTGTTTTTTATAATGACTACCCATAATTGAATGGAATGTGTTCCTCATTTCTTAAACCAAAAAGTTATGTGATGGTACATCAATGTACTAATAAAACATGACTTAGTGAATAATTGTTGTTTTTTATAATGACTACCCATAATTGAATGGAATGTGTTCCTCATTTCTTAAACCAAAAAGTTATGTGATGGTACATCAATGTACTAATAAAACATGACTTAGTGAATAAGTATCAATCTCACTTTTTTAGGGTCTTTTTTAGATACCTTGGCAAAAAGCATGCTCATATGACATGATATTTGATTATGTGGCCCCTAATCCTTAGTTATAAGTAAGGAACTTGCCAAGTAAGCTACTATAAAAAAATTGGGAGTGATTTAAAATTTCTACAATTTTGAGAAGAGCAAAGTTAGAATGTGCAACTACTAGATCTTCCTAACAACTTTAAAGTCATAACTACTAATGTTATATTATTATAAATTAAATTAATAAATATTATCAAAATTATTAAAAACATTCACCTATTAAATCCCCTCCCAAAAATAACAATAACTAAAACTAAAAAGCAAAAACTTATGTCCAAAATAACACTATTCTAATAATCTTCAACTAGAATCTGACTTTGGAATACAACATTTGTTGAAATAAAAGCTCATTCATTCCTTTCCGAGGCAATTGAAGGCATGAGCTGGTTTTAATGGATTTCATGATCTATACGCATTATAAAGGAGGGATATAATGGATTCCAATAAAATAAACTCAAAACTTGCTATGATTAGGTAGATCTTAAAACTTCCCGTACCTAGTGATGTTGATGATAAATTAGTGTCACGCATATCTCTGGTAGGTTTCTATCCTTGTCTCCTTCGTATGCTGTTACAAATTCTAAGATTATAATCTTCTGCACAAGCTTAAGAAGCGGTGGATTAGGGCAGACTTGAATCATAATTACTTCTTCCTTTTTCAGTTTTTGTTTGGTCCATAAGGGGAAGACAATCATAGACTAGATGAGACAATGGAGTGAGGCAACAGCAAGTAAAGTATATTGCATTTTGACCTTTTGGTTTGTCTCTTTCTCTTGTTTTTAACTGCTCCCACATAACAAAAAATGATCGCCGTACAGTCATGCAATTTAAAATACACCAATTTCTTAAGTGTGTGAATATAAGACACTGGGGAAATGAAAACAATTTCTCAATGGAAGGAATGTGCAACAAAGTAAGGAAAAATACATTTTAAAAGTGGTCATAAATAAGACAGCAAGGCGAGGAAATAAGATGCAACAAAAGTCATTTATGATAATACATCTAAAATTTAACCTTCATGTTGTTTTGTTAATTTGTAAGCCATGATTTATATTTAGTCTATGTTTTCTTATTTTTGTTGTTTTTTTGGAATCGTTGAAAATGTCTTTACATTATTTACTTTTTTTTTCTATTATATTTATTATTAATTATATTTTTCATTTTCTGCACTTCAATTTTTCTTACAACTGGTCTATGTCATTTATTATTTGACTGCACAGCTGGTTTGTTGATTCTTCTGTATATTTTGGTATTGTCTAAATCGTAGAGTAAAACGTAAAACATATAAGAAAAGTTAGAAAAAGTTTGAAAAAAAAACTAAGTGTCCCCCTTGGTAAGATACACGTTTTATATATGATTTAGACGTTACCCTATATTTCTACTGTTTTTATACGTAACTAAATATATATAAAATATATTGCTTGACTAAAACTGCAACAATCTATTAAAAAGGTTTTATAATATAGATTTCTTCCTTTCCTTACGCTTCATTTGTTTTGGATTCTCTTTTATGTGCTGTCCTCCGCAAGTTTTCAACTGCTGCAAAGGAACAAAACAAATGAGCTTGTCAATTAAAAATCTGGTAAGGATATAAATTAGTCTTATACTCTGAGCTCAAGGGTTGTTTGTTAGGTTCATAAATTCAACCATTAGGTAGCTGGATATTTTTGTGTAGATCAAACGATTCATTAAAAAAATATAGACAATAGTTATAGATTTTATATTTTTGTGTAATTTGATAGTTAAGTCATTGAAAAATACATACGATTGTAGATTCAAAACTTGATTCAGATGAAGGGGACATTCAAGATATGGTCATAGAATTATAAGGTACTTGTAATTGACTTATACTTCTATATATATATATATATATATAAAGAAAATATTTATAATGTATTATGAGTGAAATTAATGTTATGATATTGTTTTCAAAATTCAATTGTGTAGTTATCAAGTCAAATTTATTGACTTATGTTTCATGAATAATGATTCACAAGAGTTAATCTCTTATGAGAATTAAAGGCCCATTTGAGTGCTGGAATTAGACTGGATATTTCGGAATTAGATTTCTGGATAATGTCAATTCCATGTTTGTGTCCATCCAAAAAATTGGAATTGGAATTTCAAAATTCCAATTTTGCATCCAAAATGGGCATTTCATCTTCCACTCAAATAGGTGGAATTGGAATTTTGAATTCCAATTCCAATGTTTATAAAACTAAATTTAATATTTCATGGGATCTGTGACTATAAGGATGTATATTATATTGCTATAAGGATGTATATATATACATGTGTGTATATGTGTGTATACACACACATGTGTGTATGTATGTATATATACATATGTGTGCATGTGTATACATATACATATGTATGTGTATATATACACATGTGTGCATGTATATATATACACATATGTATGTGTGTATATATACAGACATATACACACCATATTTAAAGAAATTAAAATAAAGAATTAAAATTCGTTATGCATCTTCTTAGTCATCTTCCAGGTGAACCAAACGGGTTAGCCCATATTCCAAAAATCATTTTCAGGATTTGTATCTTCCAGAATTGCAGCATCTTCCAGAATTGACTGGAATTGGCATTTGGTATTCCAGCACCCAAACGGGCCCTTGGTATACATAGCACTTATTGCATAGAGATGATGTTCACATATGAAAGATTAGATCTTTCTAGAAGGTCTCTATTTCAATATTACTCCAACTCAAGTATCTTTAACAAGCCCACTTGATTTATTTTTTATTAAGAAGTCCAATTAGCTTGTAATCCCAAGATCTTGAAACTAATGTATCAAAACCTGAATAATTATATCGTAGAAAACCAATGAGCAATTATTACGCTTATCTCCATTGCCAACTTTTAAATGTCCAAATTGGAATGAAATACTCCTTGATTATTCTAGACACTTTAATAAACCAATAAGTGTTTTGAGGGAAAGGTTCTTTTAGTTCTGTAGACTTTTGAATGAATGCTTTGAAGGAAATTCTTTGCAGTTTTCTAGATATATTAATAAAGGCCTGAAAACAATTTTTGCATGCCCTGCCTTTGCAGGACAAATAAGTCGCTTTTGGGGTGCAATTTGTATCCATTGAAATGTGAAGACAGCATTTACATCTCAATCGTGAAAGTCAATTTCTAATAATACGATATCTTCATGCAATCGGCCTCCATGAACTTCAACTTCAAGAATTAGATTGACACATTCATAAGCAATGAGTCTCGTTTCAAAACGGTCCCGCAGGTCACTGTCAAAATAGTGTAACGTTAGTTGGGATGTTTTAAATGGAAAATTGCATCTATAATTTTTATATAATGAAACATTAATTTCAATTTATCACCATCAACCAATCTGATTTTTTATTATTCGATCAAAATGTTCATATAATCTGTCGAATTAATAGAACAATTTATCACGTCTGTTAGTTCATAATTTAAAAGAAACAAAGATCGCCTTGCAACACTAATGTCCACGAAGTAGAGCATTGATGGTAGCACTGTAAATGATATGAATTATTTGACGATGAAACACGCCATGAGATAACGTGACAACAAAAATCCCAATCTGAATCAATACCGATCATATATGGCAGACACTTTAATGGAGCTCGTATCCTTTTTATCTCCGTGACAAAGCATACAGGCCCACTTAACAAGATAAGAGCCAATAATCACATAAAGTTCCCCTCGTACATAAAAGCTTTCGGCTCGTGCCCATGGAAAAACGAGCACATGATTGATGTGTACAAGATCCGATCTTTGGGGAAAATTTTTCAATGTACCCTAAAATTAATGCGATTATAACGACGCAAAGTTCTAGAATAACTACTTTACACTAATAAAATCGAAGATATTAGAGAGGACTCTTACGGAGCGGCAAGGATCAGGGGAAAAATGTATAAAAAAACGTGTCATCCAGTCAAACTTAAATAAAATAATTGTTGATCATCTTTAAAATAAGGATAGCTCTTATTTAGTCAAACTTTTATAATTATTGGTTTGTTATCTTTAAAATAAAGATAGTGGGGCTCAAAATACGCCGACGTGAGAGACAATGTCCTCAATAGCTAGCGCGTAAACGATTGGGTCTCGATGGTTTTATCAGGTATTGCATTGCTTTTCTATATATCTAATCCATGAAGGAGTTGTGAACACCATTTTCTAAGTCTTCGAAAAGCAAAAATCCTGCTTTTGTGTTTAATTTCCTGTACAGCATCTATTACAAAGCGGCCTTCAGGAAAAACGCTGAAATGGTAAGAATTATGCTGATTTTGTGCTCTATTTCTGGCCTGTTTTTAAGTATCTGGAAAGCCAGATTTTGGCCGAAAGATCTGATGTTTATGGAATGTTTATGATCCTTTGACTGTTATTTGGAAGATTATGGATAAGGAATTTCTGCACCCAGAAATGCAGAGCTTTCCAAAGGGAAATTTTGATGAAGATGAGAACATTTTTTTTTTTGTAGGCGGCAGGGCTGGTTGCAGGGGAGACACACGGTGATGTCACATATGAAGAGGTAAATACTGATGAATATTGAATTTTATCAGTTGTCTTTTTAATTTTATTGCCAGTGATGGTTAGGAGATTCTAGAATCAAGATTGCTTGTTTAACTTTGGATCCCCTGCTTTGGTCTTTGATGGCTTTTAGGTTACGGAAGTTTTTGTATTTGTTTTTGAAGTGCTTTTTAATGGAAAACTTGGATCTGGGTGTTGAGAAATTCATCATTTACTTAATTTTTCTCCCTTTTTTAATGGTGGCGCAGGAATTCATTGTAAATTCTCGTGGATTACAGCTGTTCACATGCAGATGGCTGCCTGCAAATCAGGAAGCTAAGTCTCTTATATGCCTCTGCCATGGTGAGCTTTAATATTTTTTGTTTTTGGGCTCATAATACTAACTGAATTCCTGAATTGGGTTATATTGAAGTTTATTCTTCTCATCTGGTGATTGTAGGCTATGGCATGGAGTGCAGCATTTTCATGCAAGGTACTATTTTTTGCTTTCCTTCAATTGTTTTTCCCTTTTAAATCCTGTTTCTTTCTTTTCCCCTTTCCAATCCAACTATCATGGTTTCAGAAGATTTAGATCTCAAAACAAATGTCAACGGTATTTGTAATAGTTAACAGGGATATTAACAAAAAATCTGTTGTTTCAGACACGGCAATGAGGCTTGCCAAGGCCGGATATGCAGTTTTTGGTATAGATTGTGAAGGGCATGGAAAATCTGCCGGCTTGCATGGCTACGTGAAAAGTTTTCAAGAGCTTACAAATGACTGTACAACTTTCTTCAAGAGCGTTGCTGGTATTTCTACTGTCAAAAACTGTTCTCTCTCTGTTATTCTAAGATTTCATATGTAAGTCTTCTGATGAAAAACGATTATGGGCAGAGAAAGAAGAGTACAAAAAGAAAGCAAGGTTCTTGTATGGAGAATCCATGGGTGGGGCCGTTGCTCTTCTCATACATAGAAAACAGCCTGGTTATTGGAGCGGTGCAGTGCTCGTTGCGCCCATGTGTAAGGTACTGTTACAAATGAAGAAAAATAATTTTGTAATTCACAATATCAGACAGTTATAAATGACTTCTAATAATAAGAAACAGACACCTGCAATAATTAGAATCCTAAGGTTCAGAAAGAAATTTGTTTCAGAGGAGTCTAAATGAATGATAATGTTAAATTCTTACAAAATAAAGAGAAAAAGTTGACCTGGCTTACAAAGTTCTGTGTTTCATTACAGCTAGCAGATGATGTGAAGCCTCATCCCCTGGTTATCAGCATGTTGAACAAGCTGAGTTATGTTATCCCTACGTGGAAGATAGTGCCTACACAGGACATTATTTCCTTGGCATTTAAGGACCCCGAGAAGAGGCAACAGGTAAATGTCCATAATCAATAGGAATTTGTGTCTTTGTAGGGATTTGGGAATTTGTAATAGGTACTCTGTTTTTACTTAAAATAACTATAGTAATTTTTTCTTTTTTAAGTTTAAAAGAATGATGTCTTATTTATTATTTAATTTTAAAAAAAAATTAATGGTCCTTTTATTTATATGTGAAATTTTTATTTATCTTAAGATAGTATAATTTTATTAGCATGGATTTTAATGTAATATTATAAACTATTATTATAGAACATATGTATGTTAGATAATGATTTGTTTATATGAAGTGCTTCATTTTAAACCTATTCAAGAGAGTATATCAAAGGTGTCAAAATAGAATCTTTGATTTATTTAAAACATAAAATTTCCACAATCAATTATATTATCTTGACAATATTTCTAGCTTTGACTATGCAATATGTTTTTACACCATCAATGTTTCATATGACATTTCATAATCCATCATCACAATTAGGTAGCTAAAAAGGAAAGAAATGATGAATCATAGAATCATGATAAGAAATATTGATGATAAAAATAATTTTCATAATCAAATTCAAAAATCTCAATGAGGCAGTCTTTGATTAATTGTTATTTATCTTTAATTCATACATACAAATGGAAGAAAACAACTCAAATGAGAAGGAAAGATATTTAGTTATTTCTCATCACTCTCTTTCCCATTTTTCTCTCCAAAATTGCATATATGTCAAAGCAATTTTCCGTTTTCAGGATTCTAACAATGTAAATTTAAATGCAGATTCGTGCAAATCCATACACTTACCAAGGAAAACCACGTTTGAAGACAGGATACGAACTCCTAATGACAAGTATCGATATAGAAAAACACCTTGATGAAGTAAGTTCTATTCCATCATTTTTCTTTAAATATCAGATAAACTTTTTAACGTGACAGTTGACACAAGATCCTATTCCATCACTTTATCTCTAATACTTTATCTAAGCTTATCCACAGTGAATAAAATGCTTAAAAATCTTGAATTGTGCAGGTCACTCTTCCATTCCTGCTTCTCCACGGTGAAGATGATAAAGTGACCGACCCATCTGTTAGCCAATTGCTGCATGATTCAGCCAGGAGCCTGGACAAGACGTTCAAGCTGTACCCTGACATGTGGCATGGCTTGACCTGTGGTGAGCCCCCTGAACATACTGAGTTGGTATTCTCAGACATAATTTCATGGCTGGACAAGAGAAGCCCAGCTGGTTGCCCCGATGAAAACAGTTTCATAAAGAAATCCAATGATAAACATGAGGGAGTTTCAATGATGACTGAAATCGAAAGAAAGTTTGCCAATGACAAGATTCCTTCTTCCGAAAGATAAGCTGTAAGGAAATGATTCCTTAATGTATTATACGAGCGATCCTCAAGCTAACAGGGCAGAGAAAAAAGTCAATAATCATTTAAAAAACGTGGACGGCAGGTATTCTGTGCAAAATCAGATGATGACAAAAATGGAATCTGTGTGGTCAGTTAAAATGATGCAGACAAGGCTGTTCATTTAAATATGGGCGTCAGCGCTTCTAGAGTGGTAGCGTGGTGTATATGAAAAGGTCAATTCACGTGGGACATGAGTTCCGTGTTAGTCTAGTATTTCTTTGCAAGTTGGGTCCATCAATAGTCTACGTCGTTACGTACGTAACGCAGAGCATTTATGAAGATTTGTTTATAGACTTCATAAAAGTAAAAGAATTATTTCTTTCATAATCTATTGTTATGATGGATAGCTTTTTTAAATTAGGGGAGAGGGTTTCATAGTGGGTGCAAGAATTGACAAAATGGGTCTATTAGTTGACAATTAAATAATCTTATGATTCAACTTATTTCTTAGATCTAGAAAGAAATCAATTACTTGATGACATATTAGCGTACCCTAAAACATGGTAAATAGCTATTTGGGCCCTATAATGCACTAAGGCACCCATGCACCATAATGGATGTCTTGGTCCATTGTAGGGGTTGGATAGTCATTTCCTAAAACATGACTTAGTGCACAACTATTAGTCTTACTTTTTTCTAGGACCATTTTGGACACCTTAATAAAAAGCATGTTGATGTGGAATCATGTTTGAGCATGTCGACATGTAAACAAATTTAATAAGAAAAGGACTTGATTGACAAGTAAGTTGTTGCATAAAGTTCATATTGATTTGAACTACCCATATAAGATTTTGAGACACAAAGTTAGGATGCTTCAATATAAGACCCTCTCTCCTAGACATTAAAAAAAATAGTAGTAATAATAATGGTAACACTTGTGTGCCTTTAGGACTATAAATGGTAATTTGATGAAAACAATTATAGGTTGCTTAGTTGAAAAAAAAATGTAAGTTTTTTTTTCAGATTTGATCAAATTGATAGAAAAAGAGTGCAATTTATAACATGTTGAAGTTCAAGGAGACATATATAGCTTTAAAGTGCTACTCTTTGAATTGTTTAGTAAGAAAGAACATGTCATTATCTTCAATGTAATTGAAAAGGAGAATGAGCTCTATTGTATTGAGTGGGAATTCAATATTGTTGTAAATAAAAGATTGAAGAAATTTAGAAACTAGTGTAAGATAAAGATAGTGCAAAAATGAGTGAAGAGTTCGATTGAATGTAAGCTTTTGCATTCTATAGTATGATATCTCAAATTTAATGAGCAAAATAAATTCAAATATAAAAAAAGGAATAAAGATCATTAGAATTGATACAAGAAAAAAGCCTTCAACTATTCACTTATTTCATCTATATTTAGTGAGGTCATATATTAATATTTAGTGATGAAAAGAGGATACTCTAAACTACTGATCTAACTAGGATTAAATCCTCTTTCAGTAAACATTAGAATATGAACCACAAAAGGTGATGGTATGCTTGACTTTCTCTTACTTGAAGAAAGTCAAGGAGTTTATTTTTTCTCTTTAGCGTTCTATTCCTTTCTCATAAAAGATTGTTTGAGTTGTCAAATTCAAACTAACTAGGTCCTAAAGCATGTAAATGAGGAACTACACATAAAATAAGAAAACAAAATCATCATTTCAAACCATTGAAAAGTACAAATCCAAATCAGAGATGCAGATGTGCACCTATGATGAAAGCTAGTCCAAAATTGGTTGGACGTTGTAGCCAGGTTCCTTAGTACTATCAAACACCATACTAAACACAAAGATTAGATCTGAAATCAAGAGCTTCCGCACTATCTTCTTGATAACTTTTGGGAAAAATTGGTTGGACTATGCCACTAGGTATCCTAGTCCTTAGACACTAGCACCAACTGACAGTGTCCTAGTGGTGAAACTTTCTAAGTTCTCATGTATGTTAATCTTGAGCACCCTACATCTTCAATCTTCATTGGTGGTCTATTTTAAACCTACACCAAACAGAGAAAAGGGGGTGATGGGGCTATATAGAATTTTTCCTCGATCAAGCCCTCATTTTGGTGATCTCCACCTCCACAAATAGCCAAGTATGAATCTGAAAAAAATTGTGTTCTCTCTGAATCTTAAGTGTGTCTAAGATTGTAATTAGTCTAAGAACATGAACATAAAAAAGAGTCCTACTCAAGTGTATTAGAGTGAACCCTAGATGAGATGAACAAAGGTGGTGGATACATTAAGTTTTGAAGAATATATAAATCACACAGATCTATAATCAAACTAAAATTTGAAGCTTATTAATGGAGTTCATAAAAATGGAATGAAATCATACCTAATCTCTTAATGAGAGCTACAAGTCAATGATCAGTTGGTGATTCCCTATCATCCTCTGACATCCCTTGAAGCCTCCATGATAAGAAAATACTTGATAATTATTTATCAAAATTCTCAAATTTGTAGAATCTTTGTTGCAAAGCTTCATCTTCATGTAGCATGTGATGAGTGGATTTTTTGGTACCTTTATATATATGGATCTATGGTCCTATTTTAGAATCTTTTGGTCATCTTAGTTATGTCTTTTATACCAAAGACTTTGTGTTTTAATATTTTTTGAAAGGCGTTCATGTTGCATTATTATACTTATATATTTCTAGTTTAAAATATGGTTATATGACAATATATGGAGTAAAATGTGATGGAAATGAGATTGGATAACATATATATTGTTACTTTCCTACTAACGGGTTTTTGTAGCACGTGATGGATGGATTGTCGTATTTCATGTAGCTTTAAACTATGAAACTTCTTATAAGCATTGATAGATCATCATCGAACCAATCTTTTGGTCTTGAATATCTTTCTTGATTTTGTTGACTTGGTGGTCAGCACCTCCTTGGAGATTCGTGACATGGCTTAATCACATCATGTGGTTCGGGTTAAATCTAGTATTTGTATCATGTATTAAAAGTTAGAGCTTTTGGTGTAATGGAAAATGATTCCAACAATTGGTATCAGACCCTTGGGTCATGGGTTCAAGTCTCCCTTGAGTGGGTTTTGAAGGCTCAGTCGGTGTTGAGGGGGAGATTCTTGACTTAGTGGTCAGCACCTCCTTGGAGATTCATGAATGGCTTAACTACCTCCTGTGGGTCGGGTTAAATTTGGCATTTGTATTGGGCATTGAAAGTTTGAACTTTTGGTGCAATGACAAATGATTCCAATTGATTTATCAATGTATGAAAGCCTTAAAGATTTATTCTAGTTTTGGTTGTTGGAAGATAAGAAAATTATTTCTTTTGATGACAAGTGTGGAGTTAGTTAATATGTTTTAAATTGTTCTATAATTGTATGAGCGTATTAGGATTATTTCTCATGAGTACACTATCTTTATGGATTTTGAATCTCTTCCCTAGATTCATGGCTAGTGCATGCATGGGTGGTTGAATGTTTCAAATTTTACAAGCCCTATATATGATAGCTTTGCATGAATGTAAATATATCATTTTCTAGACAATATATCATTATTATAGTCAAATCTGAGCAACTGTAATTTTTCATGGTGAATTCATGGATGAGTCAAGTATTAGTCATGTTGTTTTCATTTGTTAAGTTGGGGTTACCTAAAGGGGGGCCAATTGAGGTACATCTCCTCCATCTTTTTATTGGGCATTATAGGAGTAGTTTATTCTATCATTAGAACCTACTAAGGAAATACTATTTGAATTTCATATATGTGCTCATTTAACTTTGAATGTGCACTAGTGAATTATTTCTATGGGTAAGTTCACAAAGATGGGGGACCCAAAAGATGCCAATTATTTTTTGGTCACCCAATAACGATATGGTGCATGCCCTATAGGGCGAACTCCTTATGTCTTGTAATGTGTGCACCCTATAAGGCATACACCCTATCAAAAGCCAAACATTAAAAAAAAAGAGGCATTTGAAATGTCATTTTCTCATTTCTAGTCACGAGCCAAGGAAGGGTTTTTAGTTGGAAAAGGGCGCACACCATTGTTGGAGCTCATTTTTCTTCGTGGGTTCATCAGGTTGCATCAAATATGTCTCCATCACGTAGAAGAGGTTGCACAGGAGGAATAAGTAAGTAAATTTACAGCCTACATGCCTTTTTTTGTATTTAAATTTAAGTTTAATCTGGGTTTGAAATCATATTTTATACTCAAAGCCTCTTTAATTAAAATGTAAGTTTAATTAGGATTTTAAAATAGATTTTGTTTTAATTTTCAGGAACGAACAATCCCCCTCAACCAAACCCTCCACCATCTCCTCATGAAGAAGTTAATGAAGAAATTAAGGAAGAAAATGTACCCCAACTCCTCCATCAATCCAAATACCTCCACCTGAAATGCTAGATATTTTGATTAACCAAATAGAAAGTGGCAAAACTTTAAATTATAAGCTTTTATTGGGATTTTGAAACAATCTATTGATACAAATACTGGAAGGGAAACACTTGTAAAATTATTAGAATCAATCTTGATCCACAAACACTCAATTAGTGGCAACTTAATATATGGATAAACAAATGAGAAGAACAAAAATAATTTACTATGTGGATAAATTATCATATGAGGATATCAAAAAGGAAAAAATAGCGGAAGATAACATTTGCAAACTCTTTGTAAATCCAAAATATAAGAGACTCTTAAAACTACTTGTAGGAGGTTTCTGATCCATTGGTGTGTGCATGAAGAAATAAAAATTAATTTTGGGACAGATGGTAGATGGTTTTTGATACCCCTCCTTTTAACAATCATGAGGTTCCATTATATTTTTTGAAGAAACTATATTATGAATTTGTCCTCAAGGAGGTCCCAAATTATGACTTTCCAGAATATCAGGGTAGAGGTGGGGGGTCATCATTTGATGGACTGGGGGCACAACATGACCCTAATGCACCTAGGGTGCCCACTAGAAAACTACATATCAAGCATGTTAGTGTTCCTTTTGTTGTGAAGGAACATGTGGAGGTGAACAAACTAGGCACGATTAGTGCTCTAACAAAAAATCACATACATTGTGTCAGGCCTTTAGTCAAGAGTGAGCACAACCAGTCTTCGAGGAGCCATATTTATCGATCATGTGGATCTCTATTCACATAGAGTAGTGTTGATGGATAGGGAGATGATGATGGATTGATGACTAATTATTTTCTCAATACGACACTTGGCATTGATACACATATAAATACTTGTAAGTTCATTTAATTATTTGGTTATATTTAATTTATAAATGAATGAATAATGAAATTAGTATCTAATTAATTATACCATCAAAAATTAGGGTCAGAGTGTCAGTGGTAGTAGCAATTTTCCCTCGACCCCCTTTTACACCAAGTCATCAAGTCCACATGTATGTATATGTTGGTGCACATATGGACCTGCACTTAAAATTTTAAAAGTTTGGATTTCATTTTATTCCCGAACCTCATTGAATTGGGTTCATTTGGTCCAATTAGCTCACATCATACCCAGTTTGGTTCAAGAATAAGCCTTGAACCATTTTGAACCAGTTCAAAGTGGCTTGATTGGTTCAAATAGGTTCAGGAGGCTTGTCGAATTCAATATAGTCAGGTTCAATGGTTCAGATTCAAGGTTGAGAGGTTCAAATTCAGAGATGTAATTTTAGCAATTCAAGGTTTTTTTAAAAATGATGATCAAAGTGGCACTTGTACAAAAGTGGATCATTATTCACTGCAAGAGTTATTAAAATGAAGTAGCAGTGGGCACCAAGTAATTTTGATGGCACTGACCTTATGGGATGTCTTCTTTTGAATACTCTCGTACATACTCTTCACAACCCGATATGGAAACCTCCTCACGCCACCAATAATTTTGAAAGAAATGCATTTATTATCGGGCCTTTTAGTGACTTTATGGATGATGAGAACTAAGGTCTATCAATTCATAACACATTTACGAAGTTCAATCCCAGACAATTGCCCCTCCAAACAGTAAGATGGAGAAACAAGATAAATGGGAAAGATGATGGAATTAAAAGAATCAAGGAAAGTATGAAGAGGCATGTTCTTGACACCAAATATAGGGAATACTTTCCACTGCAAATGAATAAATTTGGAGTGAGCAGCTTGATGAATTTTCAACCTGTTAAAATGAATTTTCTGAATTTGCTGACAGAAAAATAGTCATGTTCTATAGGGCATAAATTTCAAATCCATCTTTAGATTTTGTTTATTTTTAGACATGTTTCCACAAACCTAATTCCCTAAATCTTCACTAAAGTGATTTTCCCAATTATTTTGGGTTTGCAAGATACAGTTAAATAAGTGCGGTACTATCATAGTCATAAACATTGAAGATAAAGACATATAGATTTTGCCACCTGTCCAGTCTAATTATATGTATATCATTTTCATTTGTGGAGAATTATCATTATAGACCTCGTGGGACCCTCTAATTGGCACAAATGAAAGGCTATTATCTTATTCTAAATCATTCTATTATAGTGCTTCAGTTCATCAGCAAATTAACACTATGATCTTTGCTTACATCAAGACATAAAGTGTCAAATGTTAGTCTTATGATAATTCCATAAAAAGAATTTCAATAATCAGTTATGAAACTGAAAGGAGAGTTATCGGGAACAGATTAAATATGCCTAGGAAAGAGGGAAGTAGGGTTCAGATTTTGGCTCAAACTTTGGGGGACTGTGTATTTCCAGAGGAGATTTTTTTTGTTTCCATTGTTTTATGCATGGAGAAGATAGAGTATTTGGAATTTGAAGTTGCAATATTGTAAGGGAGAAGCATAAAGATCTATGTTGTCTTTTTGTTTATTCAGAGAAGAAAGATTGTTGTATATCAAATCTATGAATTTTGGCAGTTGCCTTTCAATTGAATTAAGTCTGTGAATTTAGTCAATTATCTCTGAGTTTTATTCTACTTTACTTATTCATATGCCATGCATGTTTGTGCCAGACCTGTGAATCTTGGTCATACGTGCATTTCAAATTGAATATTGTGTCCTCTTCTTTGCATTCTTTGTTATGTTAGGTTCGATAAATGGACTTTGTGTCATTTATCTTGTCTTTAGTTAATTTTTTCTTTTCTCATCTATTATGTGTTTACAAATAGGTGTTTGTGTACCTTTCTTTCTTTCAGGTCAAAAACATTCTGATTAATAGTCTAGAAGATTCATTGCAAATCTTACAAAGGAGTTTTACCTTATTAAAAGTCAAAGGGCGCTTGCATAATCCTATTGCAAAGCGACCCAACTGTTAGTGGCTTATTGTGTCTCCACGTTTGGGCAAATAAGGGTTATTCTAAAGGTTTTAGTGGAAGACAAATCTGTTCACTAACAGATTTTGGCAACTCCGCTAAGGACAAGAATCGAAGACTAGTGTTATATTTATTTCCTCAAATATTTTTGAAATATCTTGTATATGCAGGATTGGCAACTCTATAGAATGACCATGCCATTTATAGAAAAGTTGTAATTAAGAAAAGGTTGAATCCCTCCATCATAGAAATTTGTCAGATGGATGACAAAGTGTTGCACACTTTCTTGGATAGTTTTAAAGAAAGCATCTCCCGGGCTGTCAGGAATAACGTCAGCTTGAAAAATGATCATACCTCTACGTTATTGTGGAGAAGCATCTACGCATGGTTCCACAAACTCAAAGATCTGCAGGAGTATGAAAGAAGAGTGGCAAGATTGAAAGAAGAATTGACGGTTGATGATGAAGAGCCCTCAGTGATATCCTCTCACTTCATTTCTCGCATCTATTCGTCTTCAATGATGAAAACAACATCCAAGAGCCCATGGGTAAAGATGGCGAAATTTTTGTTTTTGTTTTTGAAGTGCTTTTTAATGGAAAACTTGGAGATCTGGTTGTTGAGAAATTCACCATTTACTTAATTTTTCTCCCTTTTTTTATGGTGGTGCAGGAATTCATTGTAAATTCTCGTGGATTACAGCTGTTCACATGCAGATGGCTGCCTGCAAATCAGGAAGCTAAGTCTCTTATATGCCTCTGCCATGGTGAGCTTTAATATTTTTTGTTTTTGGGCTCATAATAGTAACTGAATTCCTGAATTGGGTTATATTAAAGTTTATTCTTCTCATCTGGTGATTGTAGGCTATGGCATGGAGTGCAGCATTTTCATGCAAGGTACTGTTTTTTGCTTTCCTTCAATTGTTTTTCCCTTTTAAATCCTGTTTCTTTCTTTGCCCCTTTCCAATCCAATTATCATGGTTTCAGAAGATTTAGATCTCAAAACAAATATCAACAGTACTTGTAATAGTTAACAGGGATATTAACAAAAAATCTGTTGTTTCAGACACGGCAATGAGGCTTGCCAAGGCCGGATATGCAGTGTTTGGCATAGATTGTGAAGGGCATGGAAAGTCTGCCGGCTTGCATGGTTACGTGAAAAGTTTCCAAGAGCTTACAAATGACTCTGCAACTTTCTTCAAGAGGATTGCTGATATTTCTACTATCAAAAACTTTTCTCTCTGTTATTCTAAGATTTCATATGTAAGTCTGCTGATGAAAAAACATTATGGGCACAGAAAGAAGAGTACAAAAAGAAAGCAAGGTTCATGTATGGAGAATCCATGGGTGGGGCGGTTGCTCTTCTCATACATAGAAAACAGCCTGGTTATTGGAGCGGTGCAGTGCTCGTTGCGCCCATGTGTAAGGTACTGTTACAAATGAAGAAAAATTCTTTTGTAATTCACAATATTAGACAGTTACAAATGACTTCTAATAATAAGAAACAGACACCTACAATAAATTAGAATCCTAAGGTTCAGAAAGAAATTTGTTTCAGAGGAGTGTAAATGAATGATATTGTTAAATTCTTAGCAAAATAAAGAGAAAAAGTTGAACTTGGCTTACAAAGTTCTGTGCTTTATTACAGATAGCAGATGATGTGAAGCCTCATCCCCTGGTTATCAGCATATGTAACAAGCTGAGTTATGTTATCCCTACGTGGAAGATAGTGCCTACACAAGACATTATCTCCTTGGCATTTAAGGACGCCGAGAAGAGGCAACAGGTAAATATCTATAATCAATAGGAATTTGTGTCTTTGTAGGGATTTGGAAATTTGTAATAGGTGTTCTGTTTTTACTTAAAATAACTATAGTAATTTTTTCTTTTTTAAGTTTAAAAGAATGATGTCTTGTTTATTATTTAATTTTAAAAAAATTAATTGTGCTTTTATAATTTTTAAGATTTAAAAAGAATTAGTAGCATTTTAGTTGTTATTTATATGTGAAAATTTTATTTATCTTAAAATACTATAATTTCATTAGCATAGATTTTAATGTAATGTTAGTAGTAATTAGAATAATTTTGATGTATCATGCGAAGTAACTAATATGAAAGCTTTGTTCATATGAATAAGGGCTGATTCATTTATTTATTATATTTTTATTTTAATAATAAAGGAGGAGTTTATGTTTATCCACATGTTATAGTTAATTTGTTGAAGTCTAGATGGCTATTTGTAGTTAACATGTCCAATGTTAATGATAAGAATGGATCCCACCATAAAATAAGATATGCAAATCATGATAAATTGTTTATATTGGTCAAGTCAATTGATCCATTACAAATGGACTTATTAAACAACACAAGCAAGAGTTATATAACACATAATGAATCATTCACACCAAATTTTCTGTTATATACCTATTTATTATGTATGATAGTTGTTTATATTAGCGAAGTCAATTGAATTTGTTTATATTAAGTGCTTCATTCTAGACCTATTCAAGAGAGTATATCAAAGGTGTCAAAATAGAATCTTTGACTTATTTAAAACATGAAATTTTCACGATCGATTATATTATCTTGACAATATTTCTAGCTTTGACTATGCAATATGTTTTTACACCATCAATGTTTCATATCACACTTCATAATCCATCATCACAATTAGATAACTAACTAGGAGAGAAATGATGAATCATAAAATGATGATAAAAATAATTTTCATAATCAAATTCAAAAATCTTAATGAGTCAGTTAATTGTTATTTATCTTTAATTCATACATACAAATGGAAGAAAACAACTCAAACGAGAAGGAAAGATATTTCTAGTTATTTCTCATCACTCTCTTTCCCATTTTTCTCTACCAAATTGCAAATATGTCAAAGAAATTTTCCGTTTTCAGCCTTCTAACAATGTAAATTTAATTGCAAATCCATATGCTTATCAAGGAAAACCACATTTGAAGACAGGATACAAAATCCTGATGACAAGTATTGATATAGAAAAACACTTTGATGAAGTAAGTTCTAATCCATCATTTTTCTTAAAATATAAGATAAACTTTTTAACGTGACAGATGACACAACATCTTATTCCATCACTTTATCTCTTATTCCTTAAGGCCCCGTTTGTTTGCGGAATTGGAATTTGAGTCAAAACTTGATTATTTCAAAATTGGGTTTTCAAACTCCGATTTTGTATATTCGGAAGATGTTTTGGACCGTTTGGTTGATTTTGAGATAATCAAGTTTTGACTCAAATTCCAATTCCGCAAACAAACAGGGCCTTTAACAAAATTAGGTTTAATGTTTGCCCTAACAAAATTTTGCTCAACGATATCATTTGCCCTAAAAATTTGTAAATTGATCATACCGATATCGTTTGCCCTTAATCTGTAAAATTGGGACCATATTTATTAAAGATTTTAATACTGAACATACCGATAAACTGATCATACCGATATCGTTTGCCCTTAATCTGTAAAATTGGGACCATAAAGATTTTAATACTGAACTGGGTGAAGGAAAATGGGTATGGATGGGTATCTCGACACAATGTACATGGGGGGAAATGTTCGACAAAGACCATATTTCCTCGTGTAATATTGATTTAGTAGTCCATCCTTCCTGTGAAACATGAAAAATGAAAATCGAAGTAGCAGATTCAAACGTAGCAGGTTTTAAAATGAGTAAATTCAAACATAGCAGATTTTACAAGGTTTTCATTCAAACATAGGAGATTTTTTACCTGACCCAGACGCGGACCCGACTGAGAATCAAATTGGGTGTATAATCGGCCAAAATCGGGTTATCAAAACATATTCCACCTCTTTGGCTGGAAGATACATATTCTCATTTTAGGCCCATATTCAAGTTTTGAGATGATAACCCGATTTTGACTTTAAGGATTCCAAACAGTGGATATGGGTCAAAATCGAGTTATCATCTTCTAATTCCTGTCATCTTCCCACAAACAAATGGAGCCTAATGTATTATACGAGCGATCCTCAAGCTAGTAGGCCAGAGAAAAATGTCTACAATCATTTAAAAAACATGGACGGCAGGATTTCTGTGCAAAATCAGATGATGACAAAAACGGAATCTGTTTGGTCAGTTAAAATGATGCAGACAAGGCTGTTCATTTAAATATGGGCGTCAGCGCTTCTAGAGTGTTAGCGTGATGCATATGAAAAGGTCAATTCGCGTGGGACATGAGTTCCGTGTTTCTCTACTATTTCTTTGCAAGTTGGGTCCATCAATAGTCTACGTCGTTACGTACGTAACGTGGAGCATTTAGGAAGATTTGTTTATAGACTTCATAAAAGTAAAAGAATTATTTCTTTCATAATCTATTGTTTTGATGGATACCTACATCAATAACTCAAAGGTTAATCATAAATATAGCTTTTTTTAATTAGGGGAGAGGGTCTTATAGTGGGTGCAAGAATTGACAAAATGGGCCTATTAGTTGACAATTAAATAATCTTATGATTCAACTTATTTCTTAGATCTAGAAAGAAACCAATTACTTGATGACATATTAGCGCACCCTAAAACATGGTAAATGGCTATTTGGGCCCTACGATGCACTAAGGCACCCATACACCATAATGGATGTCTCGGTCCATTGTAGGGGTTGGATAGTAATTTCCTAAAACATGACTTAGTGCACAACTATCAGTCTTACTTTTTTCTAGGACCATTTTGGACACCTTAATAAAAGGCATGTTGATGTGGAATCATGTTTGAGCATGTCGACATGTAAAAAAGTTTAATAAGAAAAGGACTTGATTGACAAGTTGTTGCATAAAATTCATATTGATTTGAACTACCCATATAAGATTTTGAGACACAAAGTTAGGATGCTTCACTATAAGACCCTCTCTCCTAGACATAAAGAAAATAGTAGTAATAATAACGCTAACACGTGTGCACCTTTAGGAGTATAAATGGTACTTTGATGAAAATAGTTATAGGTTGCTTAGTTGAAAAAAAAATGTAATTTTTTTTTAATTTCATATTTGATCAAATTGATAGAAAAAGAGTGCAATTTCAACATGTTGAAGTTCAAGGAGACATGTATAGCTTTAAAGTGGTACTCTTTGAATTGTTTAGTAACAAAGAACATTTCATTGTCTTCAATGCAATTGAAAAGGAGAATGAGCTCTATTGTATTGAGTGGGAATTCAATATTGTTGTAAATAAAAGATTAAAGAAATTTAGAAACTAGTGTGAGATAAAGATAGTGCAAAAAAGAGTGAAAAGTTTGATTGAATGTAAGTTTTTGCATTCTATAGTTTGATATCTCAAATTTAATGAGCAAATAAATTCAACTATCAAAAAAGGAATAAAGAAAATTAGAATTGATTAAAAGAAAAAAACCTTCAACTATTCACTTATTTTATCTATATTTAGTGAGGTCATATATTAATATTTACTGATGAAAAGAGGATACTCTAAACTACTGATCTAACTAGGATTAAACCCTCTTTCACTAAACATTAGAATATGAACCACAAAAGGTGATGGTATACTTGACTTTCTCTTACTTGAAGAGAGTCAAGGAGTTCCTTTTTTCTCTTTAGGGTTCTATTCATTTGTCATAAAAGATTGCTTGAAGTGTCGAATTCAAACTAATTAGGTCCTAAAGCATGTAAATAAAAAACTACAACTAAAATAAGAAAACAAAATCATCATTACAAACTATTGAAAAGTACAAATTTGAATCGGAGATACAAGGGTGCACCTATGATGAAAGCTAGTCCAAAATTGTTGGGCATTGTAGCTAGTTTCCTTAATCCTATCAAACACCATACTGAACACAAAGATTAGATCTGAAATCAAGAGCTTCTGCACTATCTTCTTGATAAATTTTGGGCAAAATTAGTTGGACTATGGCACTAGGTGCCCTAGTCCTTAGACACTGGCACCAATTGGCAGTGCCCTAGTGATGAGACTTTCTAAGTTCTTATCTTTTTTAATCCTGAGCACCCTACATCTTCAATCTTCACTAGTGGTCTATTTTGAACCTACACCAGAGAGAGAAAAGGGGTTGTTGGGGCTCTATAGGAGTTTTTCGAGCAGTCAAGCCCTCATTTTGATGATCTCTACCTCCACAAATAACCAAGTATGAATATGAAAAAAATTGTGTAGTCTCTTAATATTAAGTATTAAGTGTGTCTAAGATTGTGATTAGCCTAAGAACGTGAACATAAAAAAGAGTCATACTCAAGTGTGTTAGTGAACCCTAGATGAGATGAACAAAGGGGGTGGATACATTAATTTTTGAAGAATATATGAACACACAGATCTATAATCAAACTTAAATTTGAAGCGTATTAATGGAACATAAAAATGGAATGAAATCTTACTTAATCCCGTAATGCTCAAGAGCTACAAGTCAATTATCAGTTGGTGATTCCCTATCATCCTCTGACATCCCTTGAAGCCTCCATAATAAGAAAATACTTGATAATTAATGATCAAAATTCTCAAATTTGTAGAATATATGTTGCAAAGCTTCATCTTCATGTAGCATGTGATAAGTGAATTTTTTGGTACCTTTTTATATATGTATCTATGGTCCTATTTTAGACTCTTTTGGTCATCTTAGCTATGTGCTTTATACCAAAGACTCTATGCTTTAATATGTTTTGAAAGACATTCATGCTACATTATTATACTTATATATTTCTAGTATAAAATATTGTTATATGGAAATATATGGAGTAAAATATGATGGAAAAGAGATTGGGTGTTATAAATTGTTGTTTTCTGAAAAACTCATTTTTGTAGAACATGATGGATGGGCTGTCGTAGTTTTTGTAGCTTTAGACTATGAAACTTCTTGTAGCCATTGATAGATGAGCATTGAACTAGTCTTTTGATCTTGAATATCTTTGTTGATTTGTCAATCTATAGACTTATTCTAAATTTGGTTGTTGGAAGATAATAAACTCATTTCTTCTAATGACAAGTGTGGAGTTGGTTAATAATTTTTAAATTATTCAAAAATTGTAGTCATATTAGGATTGTTGCTCATGAGTACACTATCTTTATGGATTGTAAATCTCTTCCCTAGATTCATGGCTAGTGCATGCATATGTGGTTGAATGTTTCAACTTTTGCAAGCTCTATATATGATAGATTTGCATGAATGTAAATATGTCATTCTAGACAATATATTGTTATTACAGTCAAATCTATGCAACTATATTTTTTCATGGTGAATTCATGGATGAGTCAAGTATTAGTCAATTTTTTTTCATCTGTTAAGTTTGGGTTACCTAAAGGGGGCCCACTTGAGGTACATCTCCTCCATCTTTTTATTGGGCATTATTGGAGTAGTTCATTCTATTATTAGAACCTACTAAGGAAATACTATTTGAATTGCATATATGTCCTCATTTAACTTTGAATGTGCATTAGTGGATTGATTTCTATGGGTAATTTCACAAGGATGAGGGACCCAAAAGATGCCAATTATTTTTTGGTCCCCCAATAAAAATACGGTGCCTGCCCTATAGGGCTACTCCCTATGTCTTCATGTAATGTGTGCTCCCTATAGTGTGTACACCCTATCAAAAGCCAAATTAAAAAAAAAAGGCATCTGAAATGCCATTTTCTCATTTCTAGCCACGAGCCAAGGAAGGGTTTTTAGTTGGAAAAGGGTGCACACCATTGTTGGAGCTCATTTTGCTTTGTGGGCTCACCACATTGCATCAAATATGTCTCCATCATGTAGAAGAGTTTGCACAAGAGGAAGAAGTAAGTAAATTTATAGCCTATGCCTCTTTTTTGTATTGAAATTTAAGTTTAATTTGGGTTTGAAATCATATTTTGTTCTCAAAGCCTCTTTTATTAAAATTTAAGTTTAATTAGGCTTTTAAAATAAATTTTGTTTTAATTTCCAAGAATGAACAATCCCCCTCAACCAAACCCTCCACCATCTCCTCATGAAGAAGATAATGAAGAAACTAACGAAGAGAATGTACCCCAACCTCCTCCATCAATCCAGAGACCTCCACCTAAAATGCAAGATATTTTGATTAACCAAATAGAATGTAGCATTTAACTAAATTAGAAGCTTTTATTGGGAATTTGAAATAATCTATTGATACAAATCCTGGAAAGGAAACACTTGCAAAATCATTGGAATCAATCTTGACCCACATATACTTGGTTAGTGGGTAACTTAATATATGTCCATAAACAAATGAGAAGAACAAAAATAATACTATGCAAATAAATTACCATATGAGTATATAAATAAGAAAAAAATAGAGAAAGAGAACATTTGCAAACTCTTTGTAAGTCCAAAAAAGAATGAAACTCTTAAAAATACTTGTAGAATGTTTCTGATCCATTGGTGTGTGCATGACAAAATAAAAAATAACTTTTGGGACAAATGGTTGATGGTTTTTGATACCCCTCCTTGTAACAATCATGAGGTTCCATTATATTTTTTGAAGGAACTATATTGTGAGTTTTCCCTCAAGGAGGTCCCAAATTATTTTGACTTTCTAGAATCTCAAAATAGAGGTGGGGAATAATCGTTTGATGGACCTGGGGCACAGCATGACCCTAACGCACCTAGAGTGCCCACTGGAAAACCACATATCAAGCATGTTAGTGTTCCTTCCATGGTGAAGGAACATGTGGAGGTGGACACACTAGGCACGATTAGTGCTATAACACAAACTCTCATACACTGTGTCAGTCCTTTAGTTGAGAGTGAGCACGCTCAGTCTTCGAGGAGCCATATTTATTGGTCATGTATTTCTCTATGCACACATGGTAATGTTGATAGATAGGGAGATGATGGTGGATTAATGACTAATGATTTTATCAATATGACATTTGGCATTAATACACAGGTAAATACTTGTAAGTTCATTTAATTCATTTGGTTATATTTAATTTATAAATGAATGAATAACTAAATTAACTTATCTAATGGTTATGATAAAAATTCAAGGTCAGAGTGTCGGTGGTAGTGGAAAATTTCCCCCAGCCCCCTTTTACACTAGGTCATCAAATTCACAGGTCTATATTTAATAAAGGATTACAATTATTACATGTGAGTAGTATGTAATTATACATGAACAGTTGTCTCATAACATATTTACATGTGCATTAGTTTACTATTGTACCCTCAATATTGTAATGTCCCTCAGATAGTCTCCCTAGTGGTGCACGACAACCCTCCTTCAAACTCTTAAGGGTTCAAATATGACTTGACTTAATAACTCCCATACTACTGGCATACGGAACACATGGTATCTATATAGTTAAGGCTTGGAGTATGGTTTCCCTATGTTGGTGACAATATATAATAATTTCCTGATTTCTTCTTGTACGAAAAATGATTCCAACTTGGTGTATGGTGGAGGAGGCCTTTAGAAAGTAGAGGGCGTACGATAGTTTAAAGGTACTGTACGGTAGCCTAGTGATGTCATACAGTGGAGGGACTATATGGTGTGATGAAGGAGGATGATGTATGGATCTTCAAGGTCAGTGGGCATGGGTTGACAAGTGGTGTCAAGGGCGTACAACTATCCCCTTCATACTTCAATGCTTCTATTCAGAGATGTATTGTATGGTGATAGAATTAACAATAATATTGCATAGAACACAAAAGAGATAAATTTTAAGTACCAACAGTGCCCAAGTTGTATTAATGCCAAAGGTGCAAATAGATTTCTCAGATATATACAAAGATGGTGCTTCAAATTTGTCAGATCTAAAGCCAAGGAAACATAAAGAAAAATAGGTTGAGGGATGAATCCCACCGAAACTACAAATACCAAATAGGGAGGGTCTTCCACCTTAGAAATGGAAAAAATAGAACTCCAACAAGAATTCACAATATAATAGAATAATAAGTCGCATACGCTAAGACATCCAACCTGACAGACATATATACTCTATCGGAGGAAAAACTCCCAAGAGAGAAAAGACGTGCCGAGACATGACATGAAAAATACCTACAAAAATAAAATGGGCCCCAAGATAAACTAAATCGATCGGGTCCCTTACATAAAAATTTAAAATTCATATTTATTTTATGATGGGGATATTACAATCCTCCCATCCCAAAGATCGCTTGTCCTCAAGCAATTACAGACTCGGGTGCTCCAAGATTTGTTCGCCCTCCCAAGTGGCATTGTCGAGTGACATATTTTTCCATCATGCCAGGAACTCTTTGATCATATGGCTCCTTAGTTTCCTCACAGATGTCAAGGATATTAGTGGGTTCAAGAACCAATTTCCCTTCTTCATCGAGAGGCAGTAGATCTACAAACATACTGATGTGTTGTCCCAGGGTGAACCGACAATAGTGGGTTACACTTTTTCGAAGGAACGAATTTGGCCTAAAAAGCGAATTCGGCGCAAAAATTCTTACTCACTTTCAATAGAAACCAAGATGTACTTTCGATCATAAGTACAAAACTTATGATCGAGAGTTCTTATGCAAGATACTTTCGATCAAAATTGACTTTTGATCGAAATTCTTTTGTTACTTTCAATAGAAAGTAAATAAAGGACTTTCGATCGAAAGTCCTTAGTACTTGACTTTCGATCAAAAGTCCTAAATTAGGTTTTTTTGGCATAAATAGTTTATTAATGACTTTCTATCGAAAGTAGTTTAGTAATGACTAGAAATTGCTTTTTTTGGGAAAGTACTTTCTCTCGAAAGTACTTTCTATCGAAAGTGCCTGGTTGAGGCCATGGTTGCAAGTTTTGAAGAAATTTTGAGAATTTCATGGCTTTGGGCCTCTAGCATGCTGATCAAATGGAAGAATAAGAAGATGTCATTTTGCATACAACAAGTACTCGGAACTAGCTTTCTAACGATTATATATTTGACTATTTTTAAATTTATTATGTGTATGGTTTTTTATGTTAAATGAATGTGGGTTTTTTATCAAATATAAACCTCTGAGTTTGACGTTCAATGAAAAATAGTAAAAAAAGGAAAAAAAAATTGAAAAATAATAGTGCCCTCTGTATTCAAGTACTTTCTATTAAAAAAAAAAATGAAATTCGATAAATACACAATAAGTTATAAGCTATGTAGTCAAGGTACGTCAAAATTATGGTTTAGTCAACTTCAAACATTAATAAAATATGCAATAATAGTGATAATGTCATCAAACCAATCTCATGCCCTCCGTATGGATGTTACAAAACTAAATTCGAAAGAATCGCATTCATATCTATTTTACAAAAAAAGTTATGCTCTATGAAAATAGTGTTACTATTTGAAAATGATGTTTTCAGCACCATACCAGTTTTCATGGGAGAAAGAAAAAAGTATTCAAATAAATTTAAAAAAATATATTTAGAATCTAGACAGAAAATCCTAAAGGACTCTAATTTACTTCATCCTCCGATTTTGAACGGTTCAATGACAATACGCATCTGAATATGAAAATTTTTCTCAAAATGTAGAGTTCAGTGTCTGTTCAGGCAAAAAAGTGTAACCCACTATTGTGGGTTCACCCCCCAAAGCTTTCTTTAGACAAGATGCATGAAAGAAATTGTGGATATGACTCCCCTTAGGTAGTTCTATTTCATAGGAAACTTCTCCTATTCGTCAAATCACACAGTATGGCCTGTAGTTCAGCGAGGCCTTAAATTTTCTTTCCCACCTACCCTCAGATATGTTTGTCTGTGCAGCTAGAGTTGAAGATACACCAAGTCACCCACCTCAAAGATTCTCTCAATTCAATACCAATCATCATACATATTTTATTGGTTATGTGCTCGTTGGAGGTTCTCCTTCAAAGACCTCAAAATTTCTTGTCCTTCCTATAACCAATCCTTCTCTCTTGGTGTGCAACTATCACCCAAAACCATATCCATAAATGAGGAGGGTTCATATCCATAGAGTGCTTTGAAGGCAGTATCCCAATTGACGAGTGGTAAGTAGTGTTGTAGCAGTGCTCTCCCAAATGCAACCATTTATTCCATGCCTTCTATTGTGTTGAAACATGATTTTGGAGGTACCCTACCAACTACTTATTCACAATTTCCATCTATCCATCATTCTTTGGGTGATAGTTGGTCCTTGGAGACAATTATATCCCTACAACATGAAATAATTTTATCCAGAAAGTGTTGATAAATTGACTATCCCTGTCGCTCACTATGTTTTGTGGCAACCCGTGCAGGCGAAAAACCTCCCTGAAAAATAATTTAACCACCTTTGCAACCTGGAACTTGGTGGGGATGGTGAAGAAATGTACATACTTCATCAAATACTCCACTACTACAAAAATGCAATCCCTATCGTGTACCTTTGAAAGTCCAGTGATGAAGTCCATAGAAATGTTGTCACACTTATGATCTAGTATTGGCAATGGTTGCAACAAGCCCACTGGTAATGTGTGCTCATATTTTTTTTATAACATGTAGCACATTCCTGAACGTACTACAAAACATCACTCTTAAGTCCCTTCCATGAAAATCTTTCCCTGATCTACTTGTAGGTTTTGAGAAAGCCTAAGTGTCCGAAAAATGACAAGTTGTGAATTTCCTTCAAAATATTTTGCTTCATTGTGGATTTGGGCACCAAATAAATCATGTCCTTGTAGTAGATGATGTCATCAACCACCCTATATCGATCATCCTGAATGTCATCATCCATTACTTTACATGCAAAAGTGTTCTTGGAGTATTCCACCAACAAGTATGTCTTCCAATCGACTAAGATATGGGATAATGAGAAAATGGTAGGTTTCCTTGACAGGGCATCTGCCTAAACATTATTCTTCCCTTTTATATATTCGATATCAAAATTGAATTTTCTTGAATCTTTCTTACCCATTTTTTTTGTGTCTCTCATTCAAATCCCTCTGCTCCAGAAAATTTCTCAGGCTATTGTGATTGGTACGGATGACAAACTTGGCTCCAACTAGGTATTGTCAAAACTTGGTCAAGGCGTGCACAATGGCCAACATTTCCTTATCATAGATAGAGTATAACCGCTCAGACTATGTGAGTTTCTAGATTTCAAAACTATCAGGTGACGATCCTACATCAAAACTACACCAACGCCCTCACCGAAGGAATCACATTCCAAGATGAAAGGTTGAGTAAAATTTGGTAATGCAAGAACCAAACAAGTACTCATAGCTTCCTTCAATTAATCAAAGGTATTTTGCGCTTGTTCACTCCACTGAAAAGATCCCTTCTTAGTTAAATATGTCAATGGTGTGCTAAAATGAGAGAAACCTTTCAAAAACCTTCTATAGTAACTACACAACCCAAAAAATCCCCACAACTCTGAGAGAGTTTTAGGTAGAAGCCAGTCCAAGATAGCTTGAATCTTCTCTTGATGAACCTGAACTCCATATCTACTGACAACATTCCCCAAGCATAATACTTTGTCATCCTGAATTCGCAATTGGATCATTTGGAAAATAACAACTATGAATCCATAATCCTGAGGACTTCATCCATATGCTACAAATTATCTTCCCATGTTTTACTTTAAATGAGGATGTCATCAAAAAATACCAATAGGCACTTATGCAGTTGTTTGTTGAATATGTGATTCATGCAGGACTAGAATGTGGCTGGTGTGTTCATTAACCCAAATGGCATGACCAAAAACTCATAATGTCCATAGTGACATCAAAAGGTCATCTTCTCAGCATCTTTTTCTCTCATGTGAATTTGATGATATTTGGAACAAAGGTCTATTTTGGAAAAATAGATTGTGCCATGCAACTCATCTAGCAATTCATTGATCATGGGGATGGGATATTTGTTCTTGATTGTTTTCTTGTTTAGTGCACGGTAGTACACTCACATTCGTAAAGTCTCATCCTTCTTATTCATTAGTACCACCAATGATGCAAATGGGCTAGAACTGGGTCAGACCCATCCCTTGTCGAGAAGCTCCTGAATTGTCTTTTCAATCTCATCCTTAAACTTCTTGGAGTGACAATATGGTGAAGTGATGACGGGTTTGGTGCTAGTCTCCAATTCAATAGCCTGGTGTGGAGGTATGTTTGGTGGAATTTTGATGAAAACCATATCATGTTTATTTAATATAGCTTGAAGCTTATCATCTATTTGTTTCCCCTTTATGGGCTCTATTGAAACCAAGCAATGTGCTTCCTTGGAAACGTCATCGTGTCAGAAGATAGTCACCATCCATCGTGATGATATCTCCTTCGGCCCATCATTTTCCTTTCCTCTCAGAACAACCTTTTTACTATCAACTTCAAAGGATAAATCCATACACTTGAAGCTATATGTGTACTTGTTAAGATTCTTCATCCATTGGATTCCCAGAATGACATCCATGTCATCTAGATCTACTATAAAGAATGCATATGTCACTATGTGGTTCCCCATGGTAATGCTCAATTGTGGGACTAGATGGGTACTTGATAAGAGAGTTCCTCTTGCCACCTTGACTTAGAATCCCACATGTGCCTCCATAGGTAAACCCATTTTCTTCACAAGTGGTGATTTAATGAAATTAATTGTAGCCCCACTGTAAAGCATCACTATGACCCTTTGTCCCTGGAGAGTTCCATGTACCCAAAAAACTATGCACCTTGAGCTACCAACAAGAGTGATCTAGTGCCTCCTCTTCATACTGATGTGGTAATTCTCTCTGTATGTGGTTTATGTTAACCTCCTTGGAAACTTGTTGGCCATCCCCTCCGGGTATCGGATCTTCCTTTTATTCCTTGCCATCTGACATGACCTCAATGTAGTGTATTTTCCCCTTACCTAAGCATCTATTCATAGGCTCCCATAGCTCTTTGCAAGTAAAATAAAGCTTTCTCCTCCTAAGTTCTTATCTAGTGGCTTCATCCAATGATGGCTTTTTCAGATGGTTTATGTTGTCTTTTGGAGCTAGTTGTGGTTTGGTGTGTGAATGATTTTGAGAAGATGGCACTAATGATGACACCATGCTTCGAGATTTCTTAATTTCCTTGGAGAGGGTGTTTGGGTTGAACCCTTTTACCCATCCCTTCAGTGGTTTCTTTATTCCATCTATGAATAGAATGATCTTTTGTCTCTCTAAAATATATGTAACCAGCACCAGGAGTCTCTGAAACTCAGTGATGTAACCATCAACCGACCCGGTTTTTCTTAGTTGTGCCAACTCTTTAAAGTTGAGTTCAGGATCTTTACCATCAAATTGATCTATAAGTCTTCCTGTAAACTTGGCATAAGTGTTCACTTGGTCATGTCAGAGAGTAACCATACCGTGGTGCCACCATTCATTCGCCACTCCTAGGTGTAGAGAGAATTTAATTACTTCTTCTTCGGGCATCGGATTGAGCTAGAAGTATACATGTCGGCCTTAATCACCCATGCTTGAGAAGTGATTGACCTAGATACATCAAATGAAGATAGATTTACCTTTCTCAACTTCCTTTTAAGGTCAATATTAAAGTAGTCATGGTTACCACTGGAGTACCACATTCTTAACTTGGAATAATATTTGTAAGATATATCCCCTTTCATATTGGCATTCCTCCAATCTTCCCATAAATTTTCTTGTATTTCTTTGAAAGTGGGTTCCCTTTCTTTGTACATTGTCTCAATCCTTGGAGGGAAAGTTGGCATTGAGGGGAAAGAGCGTAAGGGATAAGGGTTTTCCCTCCCTATGATTGAATCATTGTTGTGACCATTTTGTTCTCTATTGGTCTTCCCTTTTGCCAATCTTTGTTATGTCTCCTCCATAATTCATTGACGTTCTTCTCCTCTGGCCATGGTGTTGTTGATCTATGCTTTAATTCTGGCTAGCTCCATCAATAGTGTCATGACAACAATGGCAGGGTCCCATGGGTCTCCAATTCTATTAGCAGAACAGTCTCTCCTAGTGTAAACTATCGGCTCCTTCCGCATTCACCAATAGGCCGACAGAATCACCAGCTCTGATACCACTGTAATGTCCCTCAGATAGTCTATGCGGTATTGCATGACTACCCTCCTTCAAACTCTTAAGGGTTCAACTATGACTTGACTCAATCACTCTTAGACTACTAGAGTATGACACAAGTGGTGTCCGTACGGTCAAGGCTTGGCATATGGTTTCCCTATTTTGGTGATAGTGTATGGTAATTGCTTGAGATCTTCCTATATGACAGATGATTCCAACTTGGCATACAATGGAGGAGGCCTTCATAAAGTAGGGGTTATACAAAAATTTTAATGCATCGTACGGTAGCCTAGTGATGTCGTATGGTGGAGGGACCGTACGATGTGATGGAGGATGGTGTACAGAGCTTGAAGGCCAGTGGGAATGGGTTGACAAGTGGTGTCAAGGGTGTACGATTATCCCCTTCAAACTTCAATTCTTTTTTTTTTAGATGTATTGTATGGTGACATAATTAACAATAATATCACACAAAACACCAGAGAGATGCATGTCAAGTACCAATGATTCCCAAGTTGTATTAATGCCAAAGATGCAAATATATTTTTCAGATGTATACAAAGATGGTGCTTCAGATTTTCTAGATCTTAAGCCAAGGAAACATAAAGCCAAATAGGGTGAGGGATGAATCCCACTGAAACTGCAAATACCAAATAGGGAGGGTCTTCCACCTCCAAAATGGAGAAAATAGAAATCCAATAGGAATTCGTTGATATAATAAAATAATAAGTCACATACCCTAAGGCATCCAACCTGACAAACATATATACCTCATCGAAGGAAAAACTCCCTAGGGAGAAACAATGTGCCAACACACGACACAGAAAACACATACGAAAGTAAAATAGACCCCGAGATAAACTAAATCAATCGGGTCCCTTACATAGAAATTTATAATTTATAAATTTATTTTATGATGGGGATATTACAAATGTTCACACCATACAATGACGGACTTCATGCGACTTTCATAGAGGTATCTTTATTTGCATGTTAATTTGATTTACTTGATTATATTTAATTAATAAATAAATGAATAACTAAATTAGTAGAAAAATTATGATCAAAATTCAGAGTCAAAGTGTCCATGGTAGTAGGCATATTTCTTCACCCACCTTTGTCGCGACAACGTCAACTCCACATGTATATCTCTTTTAAAGCATTATAATTATTACATGCGAGTAGTATGTTATTATATGAATGGTTATCATATAACTTACTGCACATGTGCATTAGTCTACAACTAGACCCTCAATGTTGACACTATATGTTGAATGATGTCATGGAACTTTCACAGAGGTACCATTATTTATTAGTGGAGTTGTTAAAAAATATAGGTATTCTTGATAACTACATAACTTACTCTTGTTGTTTCATTTCCAGTTGTTGACATCAAATACTCCTCTTGATGATCGTAACTCTTTGGATCATGGGGTTGCTGCAACTCTGGTGAGTTCTGAAGCATTCACCAAGGTATGAAAGACATTACTTAATTTTAATTCTAGATTTAATAGTTTGTATTAAAAATTTTAATGATATTCATGCATGTATTTTAATTATTATTTTGATTGTTGTTGTAGGGACTTGTTACTTTATTATTTTGATTGTTGTTGTACAGGGACCTGTTATTCTAGATTGTCAGCATGTCCCTCTAGTGGATGAGCAAAGTGACTATTTGTTAGCAGTAAGAAAATATTCTATTGTATGCCATCGTACAATTCAATTTTGATGTATATTATTTATTAATGTTTATACTTTCAATTTTATCCTTTGGAGCCCCAGAAGAGCCTAGACAGGACAAGTGAGTGCACTAGGAAGAATCCAACATCCATCACATCTCCATCCACATGGCATTTGAAGGAATCTCATGATTTTTTTTCTTCCCCTCGCAGGAAAGGACTAGATTAGGGATATACATTGTACGTCTATATGGCAATATTGGACATATTTTTTGTATAATGTAAATGTGACACGTTCTTCATCCATTTAGTTTTCAAGAAGCCAATTTAACTGTATTGGATATATTACATGTATGACATTATTAGACATATATATTTGGCTTCATGCCCTATGAATATTTATAGTTTTTGCTTTAAGTATGCAATTCATGTGTCATGTGTATTGATTTATACTACTTCATGTTTATGTGGATGTCTTGTGCTTTGTAGATTTATCATGCCTTATATTTATGCTTGCACGTATATATTTATATTGTTACTTTATGATTCAGGATTTATGGCAAGATTTATGTTTCATTTCATACATCTTTAGTACCACTAATTTCACCTGAAACGGTTTATGCAAAAGGTGATTTAATGTACACCAATATATGACTATCTAACATAATATACTATCCTTTGTTGGCTTTGTAGTACATTGTTTGTTAAGAGATTGGTTGGAAAATCTTTTGGTTGATGTAGTTCCATATTATTTATTTGATGCCAAGGTCCTAGAACCACAAAAAACATCAAAAGAACACCAAGGATTTTTCATACAGAGTGGGCATGGATGAGGCTACCAAGATCCACTATTTGTTCAACTAGAGGGACGCCTCACTTGTAACCAGGGTGTAACAAGACACAACACTGCCTTAGTAATTTGGAAAAAAATTAATTTTAGATACTCTCAACATGAAAGGATCAAGGACAGATGAGGCTCACTAGACAACCCAAGGGAACTATTTATATAGACCCAACACAATAATCTATACCATTTTATTTGTAGACACCAACTAGGAAACTTGAGCCAAATATGGAAAGAGACCTTACCAACGCTTGGGACATGAAATTTATGATGTTTAAAATCTCAAAATACATTAATCCACTCAAAACCACTATTGACATAAAGCCATCAAACCATTTAGTACCATTTTCTTCAAAGTGACAACTAGGCCTCGTAGCCCTTTTCAGAGGGTTTTTTTACCATAACTTCCTACCCTTTGACCATAGACCAAAATAAAGACCCTTTTCAAACATTGTTTTGTAATTTTTTTAACATATGTAAAACTTGGCATGGGGTCCTTTGGTACAAATTGATCAGCTTTTGACTTATCATGGTATTTGGGGGGCAATTAGGCCTCTTTTACAAAGAGACTACCCTCAAACAAGATCTCCAAACTGAACCAGCACTTGGAACATGTTTCATTTGTCTCCAAACTGAATATTCCACCTTCATTTAGTTCCTAAACCTCTCAAATTGACACAACACCACCTACTTCCATTCACATCCATAGAAAAACAATAATTTTCATGGTATAGATATTGCTAGGGCATCAAATTTCTAACAAAAAACACGTCCTCCTAACTTGAGACCACCATAAACATTTAAAGAGAATTAAAATAACTTTCGAATCCAAAAGTTACATTTTTTTTAGTGGTGAAACATATCCCAAACTGTCTAATTTCTTCGTAAAACTTTGACAGTGAGGGTTTCCTAGTAGTTTTCGAAGAAATGCCTCTAACTTCATTATTCCAACATGGAAAGGGCTCAAATAACTTGAAAATAAAATAAGATTCACCCTCCTTCAATTCTTTGCAATATTTGGACCAAAGAAAAGCAGTATGAATCATAAAAAAACTTGTGATCAATAACAACAATGTCAAGTTTTCTCAAAAATCAGACTTTTATTGATATTTCTTCTTCATAATCACCATCAACCCTCTAACCTAGACCAGGAGAGCTTTTAAATATATTTTTAATGAGCTTCCAATGGCTGGAACCAAATCTAACCACCCAAACTATTGCATTACATCATTTTGCACAATTGTTATTAACAACATTTGCATATTTTGCACTTATGAAACAAAACTTATTGTATTGACTCAAAATGACTATAAACCACCTAGTTTGACCTTAAGACACCCAAATAAAACCTTATTGCATCAAGATTTACAATTTTATTTTCATGCATGAGCTCCAAGAAATGGTCCCCCAAAGATCGCTAACTTTCTTGCTTAGTGCACCTTAAGGGACACTTTGGTCTGGAGTGGTTCGGAATGTTCAAGAGACTTGGGGAGTGAAGTGAGGTAGTTCCTAAAATTTTCCCATCCAATTGGAGGTATTGGTACAAAATTTTCAAGGCCAAGATGAACCATTTCAAGGATACGCAATGTTGCAACTTTCAACTGAGTTACATTACAAGTTTCAGCAACACCGAGATTGGGTTCCCAATTTCAGACGAGATTGAATCTCCCAAATCCACAATAGGTTTTTTTGGGCAAAAGAAACATGATCCATTAGCATCTGATATATCATTGATGCATTGCATGAGCTCTAAGAAACGGCATACCAAATATCATTGACTTTTGTTCTTAGTGCACCTTAAGGGACACTTCAGTTTAGAGTGGTATAGAATGTTCAAGCAATTGGGAGAGAGAAATGAGGTTATTCCTAGTGTTTACCCAGCCAACTAAAGCTATTGGCAAAGATGGTTCATGACTAGGATGAATTGTTTCAAAGATATGCAATGTTGCAACTTTCAACTAAGTCACATTGCAATTTCTGGCAACGACTGAGATTGAGTTGCTAATTTCAAACAAGATCAAATCTCTGAAAATTGTGATAGTTTTTTTGGGCACCAGAAACATGATCTTGTAGCACCTAATAGATTGTTGATTTGTTGCACGGGCTCTAAGAAACAACCCTCCAAATTTCACTGACTTTCATACTTAGTGCACCTTAAGAGACACTTTAGTTTGGAGTGGTCTAGAACATTCAAGAGACTTAGGGAGGTAACAAGATTATTTATGGCATTTAACTAGCCAACCAAAGCTATTACCGCATACATCTTGAGGCTAGGATGAACTATTTCAAAGATATACAATGTTGCAACTTTCAACTGAATCACATTGCAAGTTTTGGCAATGACCGAGATTGGGTTGCCAATTTCAAGCGAGGTCGAATATCCAAAAAATGCGATAGGTTTTTGTGGAATCAGCAACACAATCTCTTATCACTTAACAGATCATTGATACATCACATGAGCTCCAATAAATATCCTACCAAAGATCTCTGATTTTTGTGCTTAGTACACCCTAAGGGACACTTCAGTCCAAAGTGGTCTGTAAAGTTCGAGTGACTTGGGGAGTCAAATGAGGTCATTCCTAGCATTTACCTAGCCAACATGAGCTATTGTTTTAGACAATTTGAGGCCATGACAAATTGTTTCAAAGATGCGCACAGTTGCTACTTTCAACTGAGTTAAAGTGTAAGTTTTGGCACGACCGAGATTAGGTTGCCAATTTCAAACAAGGTCAAGTCTCCCAAAACTGAGATAGGTTTTTGTGGGTATCAGAAACATGATCATGTAACACCTAATGGATCATTCATATGTTGCATGACCTCCAATAAATGGCCCACCAAAGATCACTGACTTTCATGCTAAGTGCACCTTAAGGGACACTTCGCTACAGAGTGTTGGGAATGTTCGATCAACTTGGGGGGTGAAAAAAGGTTGATCCTAGTGTTTACCTATCCAATTGGATTTTTTAGCATAGATGGTTCAAGGCCAAAATGCACCATTTGAAAGATATGTATAGTTGAAAATTTCAATTGAGTCATAGTGCAAGTTCTAGCAATGACCAAGATTGAGTCTCCAATTTCAAATAGGGTCGAATCTTCCAAAATTGAGATAAGTTTTTATGGAAAGCATCAACACATTCATATAGAACCTGAAGTATTGTTGATACATTGCACAAGCTCCAAGAAACATCTCATCTAAGATTGTTGACTTCCGTGCTTAGTGCACCTTAAGGGACATTTCGGTCCAAAGTGGTCAGGAACATTTGAGGGACTTGGGGAGAAAAACAAGGTTGTTCCTAGAATTTACCCAACCAAATGTAGTTGTAGGCATAGATAGTTTGATGCCATGATGAACCATTTGAAATATACGTGCAGTTGCAACTTTCAAGTGAGTCATAGTGCAAATTCTAGCAATGATCGCGATTGGGTTGTCAATTTCAAACGGGTTTGAATCTCCCAAGACCGAGATAGGTTTTTGTGTGCATTAGAAACATAATCCTATACAACCTAATAGATCATTGATATGGTTCATGAGCTTTGAGAAATGGTCTGTCAAATATTGCCATTTTTTGTACTATGTGCACCTTAAGGGTCACTTCAGTCCGGAGTGGTTGGGAATGTTCGAGTGACTTGGAGATCAAAAAGAGGTTGTTCCTAGTGTTTAACTGACCAACTAGAGCTATTGGAATAGATAGTTTCAGGCCACAACTAACCATTTGAAAGATACACATATTTTCAACTTTCAACTAAGTCATAGTGCAAGTTTTAGCAATGACTAAGATTGGGTTTCCAATTTCAAATGGGGTTGAATCTCTAAAAACTGAGATATGTTTTTGTGAGAGGCATCAACACAATCTTGTAGCACCTAATGGATAATTTATACATCACACACACTCTGAGAAATGGCCCACCAAAGATCGTTGACTTTTGTGTGTAGTGCACCTTAAGGGACACTTCAATCTGGAATGGTTGGGAATATTCAATCTACTTGGGGAGTTGAATGAGGTTGTTCCTAGCAGTTTCCTAGCCAAATGGAGCTATCTACATAGACAGTTTGAGGCCATGATGAGCCATTCAAAAGATATGCACAGTTGAAACTTTCAACTAAGTCATAGTGCAAGTTCTAGCAATTACTGAGATAGGGTTGCCAATTTCAAAAGAAGTTTAATCTCCCCAAAATAAGACAGGTTTTTGTAGGAAGCATCAACACAATCTTATAGAACTTGATAGATTTTTGATATGTTGTATGAGCTCTGAGAAATGGCCTTTCAAAGATTTCCATTTTGTGTACTATGTGCACCTTAAGAGTCACTTCGGTCCAGAGTGGTCAAATGTTCAACCAACATGTGTGATGAGTCCAATTATTGCCTCAATTTTGTTATAATCTTCATATTTTGTTGATACTCTGACAAACATTTCTAAAACATTTATGACTTATACCTATGTGAACTTATGTTAAGTACAACTAAAGCCACAAAATCTATGGGTAGCTTGAGTGATATGTTTTGCTGACTATTATAAATATAATGCAGTACTTCATTTAGTTATTTCAAGCTATGTTCTAACATTTAAGTAGGAGTTGAAAATGTTGACTTGCATATGTGTACCAAATGTTACTAACCTTTCAGGTAAACAAGGAGCGGTGTGAAGAGTGGCACAACTGCATTAAAGAAGGAGCATTAGAAGACCAACCATGGCGGGAGAATCCAGCACGGTTCCAATGGATATGTCACGCTTTGAAGGAGTTGTTGTTCCAAAGAATATAGGGAATATGTCCTACTATATTTCCTCAAAACTGTTATTCTGTTGTCAGCAGTAATTGTATTATGTCGTGGTTGTTTTATCTCCTCCATATTTGGTCAGGTTTAATGAGACTTTTTTGTTATGTTTTCAATAAGCGTCAATCCTTGATATAAAGGGATTTTGACTGATTTAGTAGGTAACGAGAAAAGATAGAATTATGTATTCAGTATAGTGGAAGTTGCTTTGTTTTGTTCTTCATGAGTTATTCAATTGTTATGTAACCAGTTAAGAAGGATTTAATGGAAGAGTGATTTTGGATTATTTCTTGTGTTGAGTAGTTAGCAGAAGCCAACCAAGGGGGGCCACTTGGAAGGTGGATTAGATTAAGTTAGAATAGATTTTCTTCCTGTACTTTTCCTATTTTCAAATAGAGTTACTGTTTTACTCCTGCAGCATTTCCACTGTGGTTGTTCCTGCAGCATTTGCAGAGATGGGTATAGTGAATATTTTGAGTTGTTAGACAGGCTTAGATTCATTTCATAAGTTTTCTGCAGTAATTCCATTCAAAATTCAAGTGTGTTTACTTTCCTACAGCAATAGCATAGATTCCTTTCATGCATTTTATCTTCCTGCAGCATAGGTGTTATGACTCCTAAAGGAACTTAGTGCACAAACGATGCTGTCCCATTTCAAGTCTACGTCCCTGGGTTGACAATCTAAATGCATTTCATGGTGGGGAAAGTAATCTTTAGTATGAGTATATTAATTCTAAGAGAGGCAATGGCATGATTATTATTACCTATTGTGAGACTGTTCATTTTTGGCACCGTTGCTAGGGATGGTGTCAAACTAGGAACCTTAATGAGTCATTTATTTTTCAAATTAGTTTCCTATTTTTAGTCAATAAAAAGAAGTTGTGAGCTTGCTTCACAAGTCATCAACTTACTTGCATGCATTGAAGAAGGCGAGATGTTCATGGCATATTTCTTTCAAAAGAACTTGTTAAACTGAAAGAAGAGTTTGAAGAACTTGAGTTACCATTTCTTGACGCCAGTCCTGAGTTTGTTGCATCATCTTTAAAAGAAGAAGACACCCAAGAAAAATTTGACCTCCGTCCTTTTGCAAAAATATTAGCCAGTTTCCATAACAATCCCAATCTAGGACCACCTATTGCTCAGAGCCTTCTAGTCAATAATACTTTCCAGCCATAGTTTCAATATCCAACACCTCTAGTAATGGCAGCTCCTACATTTCCATTTCCAATTCCAAGTCTTATCAACAATCCTAACCTCAAGAACATACCTTCTTCAGCACTTCCAAAGTTCTATGGACTTATTACAGAGGATCCTGACACCTTTTTGTTTGAATTTGACATACTGTGTCAAAGTTTTGACTATAATACTAACAGTCATAAGCTTAAGTTGTTCCCAGCAACACTAAAGGAGTCAACTCTCAGATGGTTCATGGGCTTAGGAGCGAATGCAGTAGCTAATTGGGATGGAATGAGAGATTTGTTTCTAAGAAAGTATAAGGAATACTGCAAGGGAAGTGATTCAAAAGGAGATGACATCTTCTGTATGTCACAAAGGGAAGATGAGACATTAGAGGACTACATATCATGCTTCTTATTTAATTTACAAAAGAAACCGCAACATGCATTGCAGGAGTATTCACATAAGCTGATTTTTCTAAGAGGAGTGAATGAAAATTGTCTTGAAGCTCTGGACCTCATGGCTAGAGGTGATATATCTCAGTCTTCCTGGGATGACCTTCAAAAGATTTGTATGAACTATTCTAGAGCAGCAATCAAGAAAGGAAGGGGATTTCGCTCAACGGTGGCTAAAGGAAGTGGCTCTGGTATTTCAAAGATGGAGATTTCAAACCTTTTGTCAAACTTCAAGCAAGACATCATAAATGATGTTGCTACACACCTGGACACGATGACCACCAAGAAGAAACATGCATACACAGCTAGCTGAATACTATCCTCATTGTTGCAAACAAAAGAAGGATTGTCAATGAAAATTGGTCGCAAACTTGGAGAATAAGCATCTTCCAACTAAATACTTGAAGATAGAAGGAGAGGATGAGCAAGTATTCTTTGTTGCTCAATGTCGGCCATGGGCCACGAGACAAGGTATGCCTCAAGACCCATTACAAATTTCAAGTCCTTATAATAGGCAATAGAAAAATTGGAATGTCCAAAGTCCTCCACAGTATAATCAACCCACTTGGAATAATGCTTGGCCAAATAATCAACAGAATCAATGGTATCCTCCACAGCAACCCCAATGGTCATAATTTCCAAACTAATGGAAACAACCACAAGGGAATTGGAAGCCCACTAACCAGTGGAGAGGACCTCAGTAATGGCCTAATCCAAATCCTAGATATCCACCTCTACCACCTCCAACAAATATACCTACAATAATGCCACCACCTCCAAATGCAGGTCCACAAAAGCAGACGCAATTACCTGCTCAACCTCAACCGAATCCCAACAGTCAACAGCCACAACAGTAAATGTATGCTACTGATGCTCAGCATTACCCTGCCTATGCACTTGATATAGGTGATATACACCTAAGATTGGGTACCTTATCACTGAAGTGCCAAACCTTCCTGCAACATCAATACCGATTCTAGAGAATGATTTTCCAAATACTATTGCATCAGAAAATGTTTCCAACTCAGCTAATGCTCATACATCAGTTAAACCACCTTTTCCTCAGAGGCTCACCATGGACAAGCCCATACCAAAATAAGACCAACCATTTGATATCATTGACCAGCTTAAGAACATGCATGTCTAGATTCCCCTGTTTCAAGAAATAAAGGATGTTCCAGTTTATGGAAAAGAAATAAAAGAAGCTTGTCTTAAAAAGCCCAGAAGAAAGAAAAAGGATCCTACAACAATTCATGTTATAGGACAATTGGTTGATATCATGTTAGGAAAACTGGTAATACCAAAATATTCAGATCCAGGGAGTCCAGTTGTGAATATCATCATTAATGGTCAGTTTGTCAAAAAATGCATTAATAGACTTAGGTGCTGCCATTAATGTAATGACTAAAGATACTATGAATAAATTGAGTATTGAAGGGTTGAGAGCTACTCCAACAATATTGCAATTAGCAGATAGCTCTACTGTTGCCCCTGATGGAATGATAGAAGACATAATAGTTTCCTTAGATTCTTGGGAGTACCCTGCTAATTTCATGATCCTCTCACCAAAGGTAAATCTTGTTGGTTACCCTGTTATTCTAGGACATCCATGGTTAGAAACAACTGATGCAAACATAAGTTGTAGATCAGGAAACATGACAATTTCAGATGGGCAAGCCACTAAGAAACTAGCATTGTATCCTCCAGCTCAACCGCAGCCAGATTTGAGTACACCTATATGGCCAGACTTAGGAGATGGGGAAGAAGAATTGAATTCTGTGGTTCAGCTCATGATGTTACATAGGTAATCCTTTCTAAAGCTGCAAGAGGAAGATGAAGTCATTTGGAGTATTCTGAATAATGACTATGTTGTAACCAAAGATATATCTAAGAGTTCTGTGTTAGAGTTAAGTACATATGAAGATAATTTTGAGAACTGTGTATTACCTTCATAACCCAATATTATCTACCAGTTGCTACCTAGTGAAGTAAACACAAGTCCTATCCCTCAAGTGTCCATGCTTGACCTTACAACTACTGTGGAGCTTTCTAAAGGTCATAATCTCCATGTAAATAACAAGCTGCCTCCACAACAAATGGAGAAAATAACTAAAATGCTACAAACACATGAGAAATCCTTTGCATGGGACTATGGGGATATGAAGGGATTAAGTCCTACACTATGTACTCACAAGATATATATCAATGAAGGAAGCCTACCCCTTCGTCAACCTCAAAGAAGGATTAACCCAGCATTAAGGGAGATAGTCAAAATTGAATTGCAAAAGCTATTAGATGTTGGCTTTATATATCCTATATCTGATAGTAAATGGGTATCACCTCTGGTTATAGTTCCCAAAAAGGGGGGTAAATGGAGAATCTATGTGGATTACAAGGAGTTAAAAAAAGCTACCAAGAAAGATCACTTCCCATTACCATTCATTGACCAAGTACTTGATACTTTGGCTAGTAAGAAGTATTTTTCCTTTCTTGATGGATATAGTGGATACAATTAGATAACTATTGCTCCAGAGGATCAGGAGAAGACTACATTCACATGTTCATGGGGGACATATGCATATTATGTTCTACCTTTTGGGTTGTGTAATGCTCCAGCAATGTTTCAAAGAGCTATAATTAGTATTTTTGCTGACATATCACATGATTGTATGGAGATATATATGGATGACTTTACAACATTTGGAGTGACATTTGAAGAGGCTTTGAAGAATCTTGAAAAGGTGCTAATCTAGTGTAAGGAGCATAATCTATCCCTTAATAGTGAGAAATGCTTTATGATGATGAAGGAATGGTACTTGGGCATTTCATTTCAGCAACAGGAATTCAAGTGGGCCTAGCTAAAGTTGAGGTAATACTTACATTACCTACTCCTACTAAACAAAAAGATGTAAGATCTTTTCTAGGACATGTTGGATACTATAGACACTTTATTCAAAATTTCAGTCAAATTGCTAGTCCTCTGTACACATTGATTACAAAAAAAGCTAAATTTATCTGGACACAAGCATGTGATGAGTCCTTCCTACAGCTAAAGAAATTCCTAACAACTGCACCAGTCCTAAAAGGACCAGATTGCTCTATTTCATTCCACATCCATACAGATGCATCAGATTATGCCATAGATGTTGTGCTAGGACAAAAGCCTACTAACCTTGACAATGCAATTTACTATATCAGCAAAAGCCTCCATGGCCCTGAACTAAACTACACAGTTACTAAAAAGGAACTCCTAGCTGTAGTTTATGCATTGAACAAATTTAGACACTATGTAATAGGTTATCCCATTTTTGTTCACACTGATCACTCAACCATAAAATACCTGATGAACAAACTTGCTATAACACTTGAAGATTGGCAAGATGGCTTTTACTCTTGTAGGAATTTGATATAACAATTGTTGATAAGCCAGGGAAGGCCAATGTAGTTGCTGACTACTTGTCTGGACTACAAAATGCTGATGAAGACACTACTCAAGTTGAAGATACATTTCCAGATGAACACCCGTTCCATATAGCAATCAAAAACCCATGGTATGCAAACATAGCCAATTATCTTGTAGCAAATAATATGCCCCCACATTTTTTTCAGAAAGACAAGAAAAGGCTTGCAGAGAAAAGCTTTTAGTTTTCATGGATAGATAACAGTCTATTTTACACTGGTCCAGATCAGACTATGAGAAGGTGTGTGAGAGAAGATGAAGTATATGATATACTCCATGCTTGTCACGATGAGCCTTGTGGAGGTCACTTTGCAGCCAAGTGAACCACCCTAAAAATCTTAACAACAGGATATTATTGGCCTCAATTACACAAAGATGCAACCAGTTATACAAAAAAATGTGATAAATGTCAGAGGATGGGTTGTCCAATGAAATCAGATGAGATGCCACTTAATCCAAAAGTAGTAATGACACCCTTTGATAAGTGGGGTATGGACTTCATCGGACCAATTGATCATCCATCAAATGGAAAATCCTACATCTTGGTTTGTACAGATTATCTGACAAAATGGGTCGAAGTGAAAGCTATGTAGAATGCAAGGGATCAAAAAGTAGCAAAATTCTTGTAAGCGGAAATTTTTACCAGGTATGCAGTCCCCAAAGAGCTTGTAATGAACCAAGGAGCATAGTTCACATCAAATCTGATCACTGAGCTAATGGAGTATAGCATAAGGCATCGGAAGTCTAGTCCTTATCATCTGCAAGAAAACATACAGGAAAAGGTGACAAACAGAGAAATAGAGACCATATTAACAAAGACAGTATAGTTGCATCACAAGGATTGGAGCAGTCAATTAACAGAAGCAATCTAGGCTTACCGTACCACATGGAAGACAACAACAAGGTTCACACCATTTGAATTGGTGTATGGAAAAGCAACAATGTTGCCCATAGAATTTGAACACAAAACATTGCGCACAACACTTGAGCTAAACATCAATCTTCCTGCAGCACAATCAAAATGCCTACTCCATCTCAATTCCTTAGATGAAATGCACAAATCATCATTAGAGAGAACAGAGCTAATCCAGAACCAAAGGAAAAGATGTCATGATTCACATATCAAGAACAAGCAATTTCAAGTAGGAGATTGGACTTTATTATATGATTCCAAATTCAAGGAGAACCCAGGAAAGCTGCAAACCAGATGGCTAGGACCCTATGAAATTCAATATGTCTTTGATAATGGAGAAGTTCAGCTGACCACACTTGATCCAGTACAATTTAAGCTACTTGTCAATGGACACCGCTTGCACCTGTATCACAAGCCTCAAACCAATGAAGAATTCTTGAAATAGTTCAACATGCCCAGTTTACCAGCCCCTCGGGAAATAGTTACTACAGCAGAAGGTGAAAGCCTTCCTCTTGCAACATCACCATGACATACATTCGCCAACACTCATAATAAAACTTCATTTAATGAGTTATACTTCTTCATTCACTTTTCTCTTTTCTTCTCACCAATTCATCTCATTCCTATTTCTACCACCCACTCAAACACCATGTCACCCACAATTTCTATTTTCAAATGCTTTCAATAAAATGCCATGTCAGCAATCTTATGCGGCCGCTAGAATTGACACTATCATCAGCTCACATTCATGTATGGTAATTAATCACTAGGTACAACTTTCTAACTCCTTACTTACTTTTAGCACACAGGTTTAATTAATTATATCTAGTACTGCATTAATTATATAATATATGCATTAAGCCAGTTTCCCAACCTCGCACTCAATTTATCAAGTGAGGACACTTGTTAAACTTTTGTAGGGGGTAGGGGAAGTGTACTAACTTCCAAGTGTCATTCCTAAACTACCCTTGTCACATCCCTGTCACATCAGTGTTGTACTTAGGTTGCGTTCCATTAATTCTTTTAATCCTACACACATTTGTCATCCTTTCAAATTTTGATTTCCTGAACTTGACATGATTTTAAAAGGACCATAATTAAATTGTGAGGTAACTCGCACTTAAGGTTGTGATGTCCTCTGAAATCAATGACATTATTATTGATCATGTTAAGCACAACGGAGGTAATGTAAGCAAAAATATAGGCATTTTCAAGAATAGCAATTGGGATTTCAAGAAGAAGGTATTTGCAAAATGTAGGGGGACTGAGGATTAGTAGAAAATTGAAGACTGGACATTGCTAAGATGGGTGGACAATTACAGAGACATGAACCAGTCATCCATGCTATTTTTCTAGCGGATGTTGAAGTAGCCTGCATATTCAATGCATGCGGCTGGCTTGGCTATTTTCTTCAGCTGACAGAGTTTAATGAGGAGGTTGCAGTAGAATTCATGAGCACTTTTGAAGAGGGACAAGAAACTGTGTGGGGTTTGATAGTTGTTTCTATTGAAGAGAGAATTGCAGAAGTTACAGGGTTACCAGTTGTTGGAGAATATTATCCAAATGAGCATGACTCCAGGTCATCTTGAGCTTAATTCTCCAAGCTGGGTGATCCTCCGCTTGAAATTACTAAGCAAGGGTGCATGAGATTATCTCTTCCACAACCATTTCTAGAACTGGCTACACACATTATCAGATATTTAACTTGTGAAGGAAGATTTTTGAACCTGCATGCCCATCATTTCAAATTGCTTAGTTGTATCAGGCATAATCTTCAAGTCAATGTTCCCAATTTTCTTTATAATATGTTAAGCATTAGTGTCGAGGAAACGCAAAAGGGAAAAGCAAATTCCATAAGCCACCATGCCCTAATCAAGCTTTTGGTTGAAAAATCTCTTAGGGATGTTTCTCCCATGTCATGGGTAGAATTTGTCCAATTTAAAACTTTGAAACCCCAAGTAAATCATGTGGCCCAACCTCTAGAAGATGCAATAGAATCTTCTAGCCCTACTAAAGAAGAAGCTATGAAAGAAAAAGAATTGGAATTACCCCCAAAAAACCAATCTCCTGAACCTACTCCAGAGAGTAATAGACCCACTTCTTCCACAAGAAAAGGGAAGCAGAAAGTTGGAAAAGAAATCCCTAACTTAGAAGGTGAAATTTCAAACCCTGCAATCTAGATAAATAAAAGAAAATGGTCGAGTCTTGCAGTGTCTGTTCCTGTAGCATCTACTCCTGCAACACATAAGCCAAAAAGGTCTCGCCAACCTAAAACTGTAGTGGTTGAAGAGGCAACTATGCGTAGAAGCCCTCGCATGAGAGGACAAGTACCTCCACCTTCCCTTCAAAACCCAAATGTTCCAACACCAAAACTTGCTATAGAACCCTCTGTTGAATATATTCCTGATGACTCCCCTATGTAGGAAGAACCCCAACATATGGAGGAATCTCCTAATGAGCAAGAACCTAGCAGTGGCATTCCACAGAATGATCAGGGAATGCCTGAGCCGAGCCCTGATGTAATGCAAGAGAGCATTCCTGTGAATGTTCAATCTACTCCTCCTCAGCATCCTGTATATTCCAATGTATCCATTATACCCTACCAATCAACATGGTTCACTGACTACTTTTAGCAAGCTGCTAAAGAGAAGAAAAAGAAAGCTCAGATGCAAGAGTTCCCTTCATCAACAATTCAGTTTTTCCTCTTTCATCTATACAACCATTTTATCTTTCAGAAGACATGGTGGATCCAGGAAAGAAATCAAATCCAAAGGGAGATGTTTGATAAGGATGAGGAAATTGAAGCTCTCAAAGAGCAGCTAAAGAAACAAAAATAGAAAATGGACAAGGCCCTAAAACTAGCTGACCAGGTCATAGCTTGTAGATCGCCACCTAGGGTATATGCTATTTTCTTAAAGGAGCAATTTCTTTTGTTCCAACTTATGATGACAATCAAGGATATTGATTGTGAATTCAAGTTGGCCCAAGAATTCTATGGTTTGTATCAGACTATGTCATCATGGCAACAAAATCTATTATGTGAGCTCTATTTGCACAATTTTATTATCCCACATGAAACAGAGTGGAATCCTCTGCTCTATATAGGGGACATTCACTTAAGGGCCTTGATGTCATGGATGCATAATGAGATAAACAATGACAGACAGTTGAACACCTATAGGGATCTGGAGAAATCTAAGCCTTGTCCATTAAGGGCCGAGTCACATAAGCCTGATGTTCTTTTGAGGGATTGGCTCAATTTGACTTATGGGAGACCAAAGCCTGAAATCAGGGAGAAAGTATTTGCATTAAGGGATAAAGTTTACAGAGATTATCAGACATTGCCCAATTTTATAGCCCAAAGAGCTCTTTTAGGGGTGAGAAGCAGGTGGAACAGATTGCTAGAAGCTTTCAGGAAAGAAGAACCACATAGCCCAATTAACTATGAAGCAGTTGTCCACAGAGTGACTAAATACATGCAGTTGGGGTGACAGCCTAGAAGGGAATTATGGATGCCCTTATCCTTCCAACCACCTACACTCTTTTGGCCCCTATACGACATCAATGCTACTAGATTGGATCAGTTGGTTGAGGAGCACCAAGGAGATCACTTGGAACGCACAAGGGGGTTTTACTACACTTGAAGGAGTGGAAAGAAGGGGAAGATGACTGTCGGTGATTTCAGGACCATAGCCAGGAAATACAATGCTTGAGAACAAGCATTCTGTTAGTAGGGGGCAGATGATGAGTCCAATTATTGCCTCAATTTTTTTATAATCTTCATATTTTGTTGATACTCTAACAAACATTTCTAAAACATTTATGACTTATACCTATGTGAACTTATGCTAAGTATAACTAAAGCCACAAAATCTATGGGTAGCTTGAGTGATATGTTTTGCTAACTATTATAAATATAATGCAGTACTTCATATAGTTATTTCAGGCTGTGTTCTAACATTTAAGTAGGAGTTGAAAATGTTGACTTGTATATGTGTACCGAATGTTACTAACCTTTCAAGTAAACAAGGAGTGGTGTGAAGAGTGGTGCAACTGCATTAAAGGAGCGTTAGAAGACCAACCATGGCAGGAGAATCTAGCATGGTTCTGATGCATATGTCACACTTTGAAGGAACTGGTGCTCCAGAGAATATAGGGAATATGTCCTGCTATATTTCCTCAGAACTGTTATTCTATTGTCAGCAATAATTGTATTATGTCGTGGTTGTTTTATCTCCTCCATATTTGGTCAGGTTTAATGAGACTTTTCTGTTATGTTTTCAATAAGCGTCAATCCTTGATATAAAGGGATTTTGACTAATTTAGTAGGTAATGAGAAAAGATAGAATTATGTATTCAGTATAGTGGAAGTTGCTCTATTTTGTTCTTCATGAGTTATTCAATATTATGTAACCAGTTAAGAAGGATTTAATGGAAGAGTGATTTTGGATTATTTCTTGTGTTGAGTAGTTAGCAGAAGCCAACCAAGGGGGGCCACTTGGAAGGTGGATTAGATTAAGTTAGAATAGATTTTCTTCATGTACTTTTCCTATTTTCAAATAGAGTTACTATTTTACTCCTGCAGCATTGCCACTGTGGTTGTTCCTGTAGCATTTGCAGAGATAGGTATAGTGAATGTTTTGAGTTGTTAGACAGGCTTAGATTCATTTCATAAGTTTTTTTACATTAATTCCATTCAAAATTCAAGTGTGTTTACTTTCCTGCAGCAATAGCATAGATTCCTTTCATGCATTTTATCTTCCTGCAACATAGGTGTTATGACTCCTAAAGGAACTTAGTGCACAAACTGTGGTGTCCCATTTTAAGTCTATGTCCCTGGGTTGACAATCTAAATGCATTTCATGGTGGGGAAAGTAATCTTTAGTATGAGTATATTAATTCTAAGAGAGACAATGGCATGATTATTATTACCTATTGTGTGATTGTTCAATGTGGAGAGAAACAAGGTTGTTCCTAGTGTTTACCTGACCAATCAGAGCTTCTAGCATGATAGTTTGAGGCCACGATGAACCATTTGAAATATAATCACAATTGATTCTTTGAGTCACAATGCAAGTTCTATCAATGATTGAGATTGGGTTGTCAATTTTAAACAGGGTCGAATCTCCCAAAACTGAAATAGGTTTTTGTGGTAAGTGTCAACATGATCATGTAGCATGTGAAGGATCATTGATACATTACACGATCTCTAATAAATAGCACTCCAAATATCACTAACTTTCACACTTAGTGCACCTTAAGGGACACTTCAGCCCAGAGTGGTCAGGAATGTTCGAGCGAGTTGAGGAACCAAATGAGGTTGTTCCTAGCATTTTACATGGCCAATCAAAGTTGTTGGCATAGATGGTTTAAGGTCATGATGAACCATTTGAAATATACACATAGTTGCAACTTTAAACTGAGTCATAGTGCAAGTTCTGGCAATGACTAAGATTAGGTTGCCAATTTCAAATGAGGTTGAATCTCCCAAAACCAAGATAGGTTTTTGTGGGAAGCATTAATAGGATCTTGTAGCACCTAATGGATCATGCATACATCACACAAGCTTCAATAAATTGTTTTCCAAAGATCACTAGCTTTTATGCTTAGTGCACCTTAAGGGACACTTCAGTCTGTAGTGGTCGAGAACGTTTGAGAAACTTGAGGAGTCAAACAAGATTTTTCCTAGGATATAGCCAACCAACCAAAGCTATTGGAAAAAATTTTCAAGGTCACGATGAACTATTTGAATGATACACATAGTTGCAACTTTCAACTTAGTCATAGTGCAAGTTTTTCCAATGACCGAGATTGGGTTGCCAATTTCAAATAGGGTTGAATCTCCCAAAACATAGATAGCTTTTTGTGGGAAGCATCAACATGATCCTATAGCACATGACAAATCATCAATATGTCACACGATCTTAGAGAAATAGCCCAGTAAATATTGTTAACTTTCGTACTTAGTGCACCTTTATGGACACTTCGGTTCGGAGTGCTCAAAAATGTTCGAGCGACTTGGGGAGTTGAACGAGGTTATTCCTAGCATTTACCTAGCCAACCAAAGTTTTTGGAACATATGGTTTGAGGCCATGATGAACCATTTGAAAGATGTGCACAGTTGCAACTTTCAACTCAGTCATAGTGCAAGTTTTGGCAATGACCAAGATTGGGTTACCAAATTCAAATGGGGTTGAATCTCCAAAAATTGAGATAGGTTTTGTGGGCAGCATCAACACAATCATGTAGCACCTAATAGATCATTGATATGTTGCACGAGATCCAAGAAATAATCCACCAAAGATCACTGGCTTTTGATCGTAGTGCACCTTAAGGGACACTTCAATCCAAAGTAGTTGGGAATGTTTGACCAACTTGGAGAACTGAACAAGGTTGTTCCTAGTGTTTTCCCAACCAACCAAGTTGTTGGCATAGACAATTCGAGTTCACGATGAACTGTTTGAAAGATAAGCACAGTTACAACTTTCAATAAGTCATAGTGCAAGTTCTAGCAACAACCAAGATCGGGTTGCCAATTTCAAATGGGGTCAAAAAATAAGAAATGAAATTTCATAACCATGGGGCCATCAGCTCCATAATTTGCTGCTAAAAAATTGAGTAGTAGCAACTGCTCAATTTTTTTTAGCAGCATTTTGTGGAGTTGGTGGCCCCATGATTAGGAAATTTGGCTACTTATTTTATCTTTAATTTTATTTTTAATAAAATTAGTAACAATATTTTTTTGACAGAAAAGTCTCAGTAAAAAGAAGGTAATAAAAAAGAGAAATAAATTTGTGAAACCACATCGATTTTTTTCAATAAGTGGTCGCTGCTTATTTCCAGCCCCACCATATTTTTCAATGCTTAGTTTCAATTCCTAAATTATGGATGCTCCACTAAAATAGGGAAAGATTCCAATGTATCATTTCCCTACGCTTAAAAAATTGCATGGAAACACTCCTGCTTTTTAAAATTAAGCAAGAAAGGCACTTAAGCAGTCTCATGGAGAAATGGGGTTACTATGTGGTTCAATGCCATGGGAGGGAAATAGGAAAATAATTTCTAATTTGATCATTGGAGCCTTCCCTTCTACCCAAAAGGAATGTTTTTGTAGAGCCCAAAGTGTTCTTTTCTTGAAACAAATGTGAGATTTTGAGTGCTAGAAGGTGGAGTTAAGTTGCTAGTGCTTCAAAAAAGGTCTGATGAGCAACATGAGTGAGCAAGAAGAAGATGAGTTTGGGGTGGAGATTAAAGTAGTGGCATAGATTGGGGACGATCCAACGCACAATAGGAACAAGAAGGACCTCACAGTGTGGCTCACATTGTGTGGTGCACGCTTGACTGGAGGTGCAAAAGGATTGTTAGTAAGATATTTGATCTAGGTTATTGTCTTTTTATTGTTTATCACATTTTTTTTGAATTGTCAATTATGTGTCAAGATGAAATGTACAAGTCTCATGTCCTCTATTTTCCCATTCGAGAAATTTTGTTTATAATTTATAGATTATAATGCTTCAACTAGTTGTTATGGTACATGGTGGGATAAATGCGAAAGAGTATGGGTGGTTTTTAGTTTGGATGTTGTCATAAAGTTGATCCTAGATAGGGGAAGTCAGTCTAAAAAGATTGTAGAAACTTTTATTGGTAATACACAAGGGTGCATCCCCGACACTACCATTTAGTTATTAAAAAAAGAATGATTACCTAAAAAAATCTACTGGCAATATTTCAAGCAACAGTTGAAGCTAGTGGCCTCAATGTACAAAAAATTGAGATAAATTTAAAAGTAACTTTAAGAAAAAAGAATGTGTATTTATAAGTTTTGTGGAATGAAATAAAATTAGACAAATCTAGATTTTTCTCTTAAAGAAATTAATGACTATCTATTAAAGATTATATATTTTTTTCATAAAATAAGATATGATTGGATTTGATTGATTGTTTCGATTCCATCACACTGAATCATATTGATTGCAATTTCCATCTCTAATTTTTATTATCAAAATAACACAAAAATTAATATTAAGTGCCTAAATAGTGAAATGAAATAAATTGATACAAATTTGAATTCCCTTAAAAAATTATACATTATTTATTAAGAATAAAATATTTTTCTCATAAGATAAAATATGAAAGATTTTAGTTAATTATTTATTGTGTACTATTTATATTAAATTTATTTTTAATATTTTAATCTAAAAAATTAAAATAATTAGTACTAAATATTATTAAGTATTCATTTTATTTCCATTTATTAAGTATTTTATTTCCATTTAATCAGTAAACAACAACTTTCTAAGATGCTAAACACTCCACAAATTCAAAATCACAATCTCAACAATCTAGTCGGTCGGTAGAAGCCTTACTGACGAAATCTTTCAACCACTACTCTAAATGTGTCACCCCAATTTGATAAATATTATTGACTATATTAATTAATTCAAAAAAATTATCAATTACATTTCCTAATATTTTTTGTAAAGACTAATTCTAACTCACAAGAGACACATAAGCTCAACAACGGAAACCTCAGAAAGTCGAACACTTAATCAAAGTCTACTAAAACATAAAGACTTTTCCACATAATATATTCCATTTCTCAAAATAAGAAATTACAATAATCTGAAATATTGTTGAATAACCTCAAAGTACAACAATAAGAAATTGACCATACTGTTGAGAGTGCATGAATCATCCAAATAAAATATGAGGTAATAAATACATAAAAGATGTCGATGATATTGTCACACGCCATACATCAAAGTATACAAATACAAAAATAGTAGAGTGCAAGACCCAAAGTTCCATATGATATAAGATATCAATACAAATCATGTCATCGGTCTATTCATCATCCATCTGCATGTTCTAGTCTCCTAAGTCATCAATCATCTATCCATATGCAAATCTTGAGATGAAAATATGATCCAAGCGCTTTTTCCGCCCAACCACAGAGTGGTTAGCTCCCCTGAGGCTCATCCTGAAATGAAGAGGTCACTGATCCTGCTCGAGTAACCAATCAACTCGACACTGATGGATCAAAAATAAATCTAGTGCAAGATGTGAATATTCAAACTTCATCAAAACTTCTGTAAAATT